>LR812535.1:6741529-6839029 GCA_903798195.1 Danio kyathit
TCTTTTATCATTTGAATTAAGATTATATTAATTTAATTATAAAGTACAGCCACCACAAAACCAGACCTTACAGCAAAACAGTTCGTCACCTTGGAATTATAAAGTTCTGTCTGCGTTCTGAATGATTTTGAGATATTGAGCTTCAAAGTTTTTGCATTCCATACCAAACTGTATGTGTGTAACTTTTTTTTTAAACGTCTTAAAATTAGTAATGGGCGATATAAACGATATGCGATATAAACGATACAAAATTGGCCTACGATAGAGATTTTAATTCTATTGCACTATCGCGATAATGCATGTTTGATGACGCAATCTACCCGCGAAATTAAGAGCAAAGCCGGCCGCGTATCCAATCTAGACTTCACCCCGTTCTGTGCCATGCATTGCTTAGCAACGTATACAAAACATTGTAAAGAACGCTTGACGTGAAAGTAAATAAAAATGCCGCTATATTAATGTGCATATCGCATTTCCGGCCGTCCGCCTATCCAATCTAGACTTTACCAACTGGACATGTCCGAGATTCTGCTTTTGCTTACGATATTAATTGTATTCATTTTTGCATTACTTTATACGCAAACTTTGGCTGGTGCATCTCAATCTCTCAGCAGCATCAACACTGCAGCAGACAGAGGGAGAGAAAGAAAGCAGATTTGATCTGTCAGTGGTGCTCACTGAAAAGAAACAAACTTTTTTTTTAAATTTGTTTGTTAAATAAGAATAAGAAATCAATAAGAAATTATTCTGTTGCTGAAGGTCATTAAAGTTATATAGAAAAGATGGTGTTACTTTGCGGCAGAAGGAAAGAATGAAAGAATTTTCTTTATTTAAAATAGCCATGCCTAATACTGGAAGTATAGCCCTAATTCACAGTGTCCGTTCCTTTATTAACAAGACACCAGTTTTAATTTCATTAGGAGATCAAAATTTTTAAAAACCAAATGCTTTACCTTAGGTTGCAGGTTTGAAATTTGTTTTTATTTAAAGTATCTGCAATACACAATTTTATTTGACTAATTAATACTGGAAGTATTTTCAGTACAGTGTAAGTTCCTTAACTAAAAAGACACCAGTTTATTTGTTCTCTGCAACTTGGCATTTAGCAACCAAGGACTTAAAAGAAAAGTCTTTCTTTCTAAAAGGCACTACATTTAGTTTATTTATCTGCAACATTGTGTTGTTTAATTACAGTTTTGCTTTTGCACAATAAATGTTCTCAAAACGACATGCAACGTTTCTTTATTTCTTAAAAAAAATAGCAGTTTGGCTTTCCTAAGGGTCTATGTAACCTGTTCTGAAATGGTTCTATTATAATTTATATATCGCAATATATATCGTTATCGCAGGAGGCTGCAATCTATATCGCAATATGGATTTTAGGCCATATCGCCCATCCCTACTTAAAATGTAAACAACTTATAAAAAAACATCCCATAATCTAAATAAGTTGTCATTTAATAAGAATATGTCAGTAACTCAATTTTGACAAAAATGTCAGATAGAAGCTTATAATTCTAAGGTGACGAATTGTTTACTGTTGTTACATAATCAAAATGTTAGTTAGTTGTGTGGGGGGATTTTTGTGACACTTGCAATAAAAAAAATACATCTAAGCTATTTTTGCAATTTTACATTTTTAAATCGAAGCAACTTAAATCCAAGTCAATCATATCTCAGTGATCAATAAAAATGTCAATGAAACATATGAGGCAGAATTATTCAGTTCAATTATTTACTGTAAACAATCTGCTGTACTACACAGAAACAAATGACAGTATATGACAGCTAAAACTAAACATCCAATACAACCAGGCATTTAAAATACTATAGTAATGCTTAGTAAAGGGAAATATTTAGGAATGAGCATTATATGTGTATATATTTACAACTCTTCATTAGTAAATTACATTAAATAATGTAGTATCATTAGCAACTATCATGAACTACTAGTAATTACCAGTATACTTTAGCCTTTACTACAGTAAACTATATATATATATATATATATATATATATATATATATATATATATATATATATATACAGATGAAGTCAGAATTATTAGCCCCCCTTTTTTTTGATATTTGTTTCTTTTTTAAATATTTCACAAATTATGTTTAACAGAGCAAAGAAATGTTCACAGTATGTCTGATAATATTTTTTCTTCTGAAGAAAGTCTTATTTGTTTTATTTCGGCTAGAATAAAAGCAGTTTTTAATAAAAAAAAAAACATTTTAAGGTCAAAATTATTAGCCCCTTTAAGCTATATTTTTTTTTCAATAGTCTACAGAACAAACCATCATTATACAATAACTTGCCTAATTACCCTAACCTGCCTAGTTAACCTAATTAACCTAGTTAAGCCTTTAAATGTCACTTTAAGCTGTATAGAAGTGTCTTGAAAAATATCTAGTCAAATATTATTTACTGTCATCATGGCAAAGATAAAATAAATCAGTTATTAGAACTATTATGTTTAGAAATGTGTTGAAAAAATCTTCCCTTCGTTAAAGAGAAATTAGGGGGGAAAATTATTTAGGGGCTAATAATTCAGGGGGGCTAATAATTCTGACTTCAGCTGTATATCACCAGCTGAATGGGTGAAAAAGGGTCGAAGGGCGGCAAAACAGCTTTAGCTTCGGAGACCTCTGCAACAGCTATTTCATTCGCTTCACCCGAACCTGTGTGAGCAGACACATAATCAACGCCAAGTGAGCTCTCAGCCAGCACCAACAAACCCAGCTCCTTCAAATGCCGGACAATGACTCCTTTTATTTCACGCTTTAACTGTTGTCTACTAATTTTAATTTGGAAATGCTCAGCAACTTTTAATAAATCATCTTTTCTAAAAGTATCTAATTGTTCGATAGATGGTGCACTAACGAAACTGTTTAAGTCAAACTCAGCCATACTAATATAATGCTCTAAAACTCCACGCAATCACTAATCTCCGTTAAATCAAAACTCAGTCTTGATCCGTCGTCACACACACATCGTCTCACTTCATCCCATAAATAGATTAATTTAAATATAATCTCACCGCTGCCACCAATAAATGTTACGAGTTTAAGATGTTTAAGTGGGATGCTGTAACATTTAAGTGAGACAGGTGTAATGTGTGCGGCAGATCAAGAATGAGGCAAGAATCAACTTTCCATTTAAACTTTTTAGTTCATGGTTTAAGCAATATATAACAATGAGAAGATGAAAAAAAAGAAATAAACAAACATTTACTTTCAACAAAAACAGAGTGTAAGCCAAAGCAAAGAAATTAACAAAACAAACAATCCTTAAATCTAAAGTCTAAACTAAGCGACAAAAAGAAAATACAAATAAAAACCGAAATCTTCAGTGTACACGACACCCGAACTAAACTAATTAAACTACAAACTCAAAAGTACACATGCGGCAACACACTCAAACTAATCTAACAAAGATTATTCTAAAACTACAACAAACCTAACCAGACGGTCAAATGCGCAGTTTAGAATCACACAACAATCATCACTCTATTTTACTTAAAGCCAACAAAGAGCAACAAGCAAACTCGAATTATCACAGCAAACTGAGATAATAACTCACTACACCGCCTAAGCATATCAAACACAAGCTGTATGGAGCAAAACAGTGATTGCGTGGAGCACAAAAGGTACGCCGAGGCAGAGCGCACACCAGACACTGATCAGCTGGAGCTTTAAATCCCCACGGCTCGTCCAGGGATTGGTCGAACTGGCACAGCCATAACGATGATTGACAGATAACTTAACCAATAGGAAACCTAAGAGTAAGAAGCGGAGAGTAGGGTGAGAAAAATAAATACACAAGAAAGGAAAACTAACATCAATCATAACACACAATATCAAAAACATGCATACACATGGAGAAAATGCAAAAATCACAAAATTTGTGGCAAAATAAATGTATTCAAATTGAACAGTACTGAAGACAGGTTAGAAGCACCATTGAACGCTCTGGTTACTAAAGTAACCCTCGTTCCCCGAGGGGGGGAACTTCAATGCTATGTGGAAAAACTTCCACTATGGGGATTTCGTCAGAATCCAATCATCTGAAAGAGTATAAAAACGGGCCAATGAAATGCCAATGAGTTGGCAGCATCAGCGTGCACAGCTGTCTTGAATGACAATCAGCCTGGCATAAAAGGCTAGCATGTGCTCAGCAACGACATCCTTTTCTAGCTGAAGAGGCTTTCACACTCCACAGCTAAGGGACAATCATTGTGGCGAAGGAACATAGCATTTCCGTTCCCCCCCTCGGGGAACGAGGGTTACTTTAGTAACCAGAGCGTTCCCCTTCGGGAGGGGAACTTCAATGCTATGTGGAAAAACTTCCACTATGGGGAAATTTATGGAAAGCGCCACAACGAAAGAACCTTACCATGTCTCCAGTGAGGGGCGCGCCACGCAGCAGTACGAGCGCACCTACATCGCTGGAGACACAGTCCTCCAACGTGTCCCCTGGCCCTTACTTACCTTACTTACCTTTTCTGGTTTAGATATATTTTTCGGGGAGTCGTAAGATACACCTAGTTAGTTTCTAGGAATTTTAGATACGACAGTACGTTGGGAAAGCGTTCAGTCCCGATAGGGAGGACGCTGCGGAGGCCACCTGCTGCCCGGAGAGGGGAGACCTGGTGGCAAGTAGCATATGGACTAGCCCTGAGAAGGGGGAGTGCACATATGAAGATGGTTAGCGGGGAGGGAAGACACGAGCCCGCCTTGGAGGGGGGGGACTACATCGTGGCTGAGTGAGCGTATGGGATCGCCAGCGGGGATCGCACATAGCAGGCACCTATACCCAGAACGCGGGATGACCAGCGGGCATACCTACAACGTAATGGGCCAACATTTGACTGCTCCGCTGAGTCAGATGCTGGGGGCCTCGGAGGAACTCTGCAGGGTTCGCCGAGTGGGGAACTCAACTGACAAAGCGAGAAAAGCGCACGTATCTCTGTGTTAGAGAGAAAGGCGCAGCAAGCGTTTTACAACACCTAACCGAATTTCCTCATTCACCGCTCGTGAGGAAATCAGTTCACTCGAAGATAAATCTCACAAATGTTCAGGTGTCGCCCAGCCCGCAGCTCTACAATGTCTGTTAGAGAGGCGCCGCGTGCTAACGCCCAAAAGGATGCGCGCTCCGAGTGGAGCGCGCTCCTCCTGGGGGACACGGCTCGCCCTAGCTCGATGAGCGAGGGAGATGGCATTCACTGTTCAGTGGGCCAACCTCTGTTTAGATACAGCGCTTCCCTTCTGCCGATCACCGTAACAGATAAAGAGCTGCTCAGAGGATCTAAGCTCTGAGTACGGTCCGTATAATACGCAAAGCGCGAACAGGACACAGCAATAAGGGGCTGGGTCTGCCTCCTCCGTGGGCAGCGCTTGCAGGTTCACTACATAGTTTAAACGAGCGCTGTAGGAACCTAGGGCACCAAGGTGGGCCGGGGTCTCAGGTAAACGTGAGAGTGGGCCGGCCCAAAACGCTGGCACATTTCGCTGACCGAAAATGCCTCCAGATATCCGCCCATTTGACCGATGCCAACGCAACCAGCAGAGCTGTCTACCTGGACAGAAATCATATAGATACTGAGTCGAGTGATCGAGCAGACCTCTCCTAAGAGAGATCTTCAAATGGGTAAGAGAGGGGACAGGATATATATCCACGTCTCGCGCCTCTGGGGACTGGATGATGAGGCGATGCTTTCCCAGCGCGTCGCCATCGCTGCATCCTCAGAGCGGGGATGATCGCCACGCCAACCCCTCAGTGCGGAGGGGACAGCCTTGGCTCCAGCCAACTGAAGGAGGATAGCATCACACTGATCTGGCATGTTTGGGGTTTCCTTCTCGGAGAGAAGTACACCACACAGCGAATAGACTCCACATCAGGGCATAGGCATGCCTCATAGAGGGTGCTCTAGGCCTGAGTGATGGTGTTAACCACCTAACGGTAGGTCACCTAAGTCCTCCGCGCTCCATCTATGGGACACACGTGATGTCCATAGAACTAGGCGCGGGTGCCAAACGGTGCCTGTCCCCAAAGAAGAAGTTTCTTCCAGGGGACATGCCAGGGAGGGGCCATCACGAGGAGAGAGCTAGAATACAGGTTTGATTGGGCCTGAGAGGCGCAATGCATAGACCTGTTCCTCGTCCTCCCTGACTTTACACAGCATCTGTGCGAGTAGGCTCACTGGAGAAATGCGTATTACGCACGCCCCGGGGCCAGCTGTGTAGCCAGTGCGCAGAACGCACCCATAACAGCTGGACAGTCGGGGGTGGAGTCTCCATTCTCCCAGGCGAACTGCCGTGAGAGCGCAGCGGCTGCACGGTTGAGCTCAGCGGGGAAAAAATGGAATGCAGCGATTGCGCCGCGTATGACTCCGGGGGAGCAGACGGCGAGCGAGCTGAGACATGCTGCGACAGCGAATATCTCCCTTGCGGTTGATATACACCATCGCCACCGTGCTGTTCGTCCTGACCAGCACGTGTTTCCCTTCTAACACCGGTAAAAAACGGTGCAGCGTGAGATACACTGCCAACAGCTCCAGGCAGTTAAGATGCCAATGCAACCAGCTTCCTACCACGGAACCACAGCTGCATGCCCGCAACACACAGCCCCCCAGCGCGAACTGGAAGCATCCGTCAAACGACGACATGCCTGGACGCTTGTTCTAGAGGCCCGCGGGCCTGTAGAACACAGGGTCCATCCAGAGGCTGAGGGCGCGGCGACACAGCGGAGTGACAGTCACCCGGTGCGCGCTCGCGTGCCATGCGCGTCTAGGGACCCGATCGTGAAGCAAATGCTGAAGTGGTCTCATATGGAGCATCCGAGCGGCGAGACCGCGGCTGCGGATGTCATATGTTGAACGCTCCGGAGGGTGCGCTTCTGCGTAAGCATTCTGAACAGCAGCTTGTGAAGCCAGCGGTTCAAAACGCGCAGAACGAGGATTGGCCGTAGCCCACCGCTCTTTTAGGGTACGATGAAGTGCGGGCTGTAAACCCGCTCTCCATCCCGGCTGGAGGGACCGGTTCGATTGCATCCTTCGCCAGGAGGACAGCAATCTCCTCTCGCAAGACAGGGGCGGACGCAGGGCTGACCCTGGTGAAATACACACCCGTGAACTTGGGAGGCCGTTTCGCGAACTGAATCGCGTAGCCGAGTCTGATCGCGCGGATGAGCCATTGCGATGGGCTGGCCCGCGCTAACCAGGCAGGCAGAGCCCTCGCAAGTGGCTTCGTCCGCACGATCGCTGACGTACCAGCGGTGGGGCAGCGCGGAGTGGTGGGCTCAACCGGGAAGCACTGGGGTCCCACAGGAGAGCAGGAGGCAAGAGCTTCACTCTTGTCTCGCACCCGTACTCCGGAGGTGGGGGCTGGGAGGGGGAGAGAAAGGAGACCGTTCTCTCTCGCTCCGTGAGCCACTGGCGAAGTGCACCGATCCTGCGAGCTGGAAAGCATAGCGTCCCAGACTGGCAGTGTTCGGGCTGTCACATCCGGGGAAGGGAAAAAATGCTCTTCTCTGAGGTTTTGATAGCGTTTTTTAACGCTGTTTAGAAGAAGAGCCCCGCCCTCCAGCGGGGAAAGAGCAAATTTCCTCCTCTCCAGATGGCCCGTCTCAGGGACGCTTCGCGGTTCGTTTACCGAACTTAGCGGCGCCCTGGGGCGGGGAGCGCTGGTTGCCTGCGAGATGCTCGGCGCAGCCGCTTGGCCAGAGGCGCAGGCGGGGGCGACCGAGCAAAGCCGCAGGCGGGCGCTCTCGGCGTGAAGCAGTGGATGTGGATGGCTCGGCGGGGAGGAGCGGTTTTACGATCCCGCCGAGAGATGGTATTACCCATCGCCTCCGACTGCTCGCTCACCGGCGTGAATTCCTGGGCGAATTCACTGACGGTGTCGCCGAACAGGCCAGCCTGGGATATGGGTGAGCTAAGAAAGCGAACTTTGTCAGCATCACGCAGATCACCAGGTTTAGCCCGTGGTGGCGTTCCTGGGCCAATAATGTGACCATCGTCCTTCCCTGGGGCACACACAGCCGACTTCAGTCGATTGCTGTGCGGAGCTCATGCTCAGTCCTGGGTCGGAACCATCCCCGCGCAGCTGGGCCAGCGCCTGCGCTAGGGAGCGCTGGTAGGTGGCCGTAGCATGCATGGTGAGGGCGGAGGCGCACGCAGCGCACTGCGTGGGCTTCCTGTGCACATCCAGGAAGAAGGGGACGTGGAGGCTTAGAAGGTCTTGCCTTCTTTATCTCCTCCACATCACACCCCTCTAGTCGGTCCCGTCCGCGGGGCTGGGGGATAAACCATCTCCAGACCCACGGCCGAAACAGCCTGGGAAGCACGGCTGCAAAGTCTGCTTCTGGATTCGACGCCACGCCCCATCATCCCGGAGGAAAAGAGCAGGTTCGAATCCTTATCAGACAATGACAACCAACCCTCCAAGGATGGTGAGGATGAAAGCGCACGCAGATCGGGCAGAAAAAAAGTGCCCTCCAAGACTGCGTGAGCTTACTGCGCACTTTCCGGGAAGAAGGGGACGGAAGGCTTAGAAGGTCTTGCCTTCTTATATCCTCCACATAACACCCATCTAGTCGGTCCGGCCGCGGGGCTGGGGGATAAACCATCACCAGACCCACGGCCGAAACAGCCCGGGAAAGCACGGCCATCATGTCTGCTTTTTAGATGCCAACACTGTGCTCTCCACCCCGGAGGGAGGGAGCGAGCGGGTTCGCATCCTCATCAGACAATGACAGCCCATCCTCCGATGCAGCGATGGACATCTGATCCTCGGTGTCATCAAGTGAGAGGGCGACCACCCGAGGATGGAGCGCTTCTCTCACCTGAAGCTTGGATGGAGCGCGTGGAGGAGCGAGAGGTCCGCGAGCCCGAGGGCGGCGGATTTACTCCCACTGAAACCCTCAGATCTGCCCGAGTGCCAACCGCAGTGCGGGGGACAACTGGGGTGGGTCGCTCTTTTGCAAGAGCGAGCCGCGATCTTAACTGCGCAGCAGACATGACATCACAATGATGGCATGCACTGCCCGCGAGCACCACATCAACATGCTGGACCCCCAGACATGAAACGCAGTGCTCGTGCCCATCATCCGGGGACAGGAAACCACCGCAACCAGAAACGCACGGTCGGAGCGACGTCTTGAAAAAGACGCGCTGCACAACCGTGTTGCTCTTTTAGGAAACTTGCTTCCTATATACATACCGCTCTTGGAGGACCGGACCCAAAGGACGCCAGGCAAGGGAGAACAACCCAGCTCGACAATCTGCCACTGCGTATACGTGCTCTGGACCGGGAGAAGCTGCTTCTCGATCTCCCTCTGTAGACACAGGTTGGAGATACCCTCATAGACTCTCTCAGAAGCTCGTGAAAGGCTCTGAAAGCGAAAAGGATGGCGTTGCTGAGCACATGCTAGCCTTTTATGCCAGGCTGATTGTCATTCAAGACAGCTGTGCACGCTGACGCCGCCAACTCATTGGCATTTCATTGGCCCGTTTTTATACTCTTTCAGATGATTGGATTCTGACGAAATCCCCATAGTGGAAGTTTTTCCACATAGCATTGAAGTTCCCCTCCCGAAGGGGAACTACAGGAAACATCTTAAAGCTGATTTATACTTTCGCCTGGTGCCGCATACCTCAAACGAATGAGGTTCTTTAAAATGACAGGGGGCGGTCAAAAGAAACCCACCGTAAAGACAGACAGACAAACAGAGAAGTAGGAAGTTTCCGCATATAATATATAGAATGATTATAAAGATTTTTACTTTAATTGTGATGCATCGCTTGCTTTTGTTCATATCTCGGACAGTTCTACCTATTAATGTTAAATATTAACGACAACAGAACATAGGTTGCTCTACAATTATATTTTTTATTATGAAAAAAATAAAAGCAAAAAAAAGTACACTTACTAAATACAGACGTTTTTTAAATTTTGCCCACTCCACAATTGACACATTACTGTCTGGCTAGTTTCTGTCCTCTACTTATAAGCTACAGGGTTCTTACACCTTTTCCAACTTCAAATTCCAGCACTTTTCAAGCACTTTCAAGGTGCATTTTTATGCTTTTCCAGCACCTAACAACCGCGGTAAATTACGTTTATATATGCTGTATGTACTTTTTCCACATTTAAATCCATTGTGCTATTTTAATAAAACACAATATGGCATTTTAACTTAATGAATACTTTGGATAATAGAGCATAGATAGAAAAAAGTTCAGTTATTGGATGAAGCATTTCTTTTTTAAAGTTTGGTCTCTTTCTTTCTAAAGTTGATATCTCAAAAATGAGCTTACAGTCAGATTTTGTTTGGGTGTAGTAGCAAACTTTCAAGACCAGTCGTTCATAATATTTCATGTGCATTGCTATTCAATATTCATGTAACAAATTAAATCCTTATGAGTCTGAGAATAATCTTGCTGCAAATTAATGAACTGTTCCTATGTCAACTGTTTTGAAAAATCAGTCACCAAATATGGAAACCATAGTTTGTAAGCTTTCATCAATTAATTCATTAATTAATTTTCTTTTCGGCTTAGTCCCTTTGTTAATCAGGAGTAGCCACAGCGGAATGAACCGCCAACTTATCCAGCATATGTTTTACGCAGCGGATGGCCTTCCAGCTGCAACTCAACACTGGGGAAACACTCATACACTCCTGCATTCACACACATACACTACGGCCAGTTTAGCGTATTCAATTCTTGTCTTTGGACTTTGGGGGAAACCAGAGCACCCAGAGGAAACCCACGCAAACACGGGGAGAACATGCAAACTCCACACAGAAATGCCAACTGACCCAGCCAAACTCGAACCAGCGACCTTTTTGCTGTGAGGTGATCGTGCTACCCACTGCGTCACCGTGACGCCGAGCTTTCATCAATTTTACTTTTTATTATTGTCAATTTTACTTTAGGTAAGGACTAAGGTACTGTTGTACCTGTATGCAAATGTCCCACCTGTCAAATGGTGACAGTTAAGGGGTTAAAGGAAACCATGTTTAATGGTTCAAAATGTATCACCTCTCTGGAAGTAGTTTGGGAATTTTATATAACCTATATATATAATTGACAAATAATCACCAGAGAGATAAATACAATTTTAATAAACACTTTAACGTTAATTGTGTAAAATGTGAATATTTTAGCCTTCTGCTTATCTTGAGCAACCCCCACATACAGTAGCATGGCGTGAATAACACGATCAATAATTTAAATTGGCAAAGGAGTGCCCTTTAGACTGTTGAGTTTAGGAAAAATCTGCAATGAAAATAGTGCAAAAATAAAACTGCACTGAACACAATATAGTGCAAAAATAATAACTAGGTTATCCAGGAGTTGGCCAAACAGGGTAGGTAGGTAGATATTGACATATAACTTATTATTTGCATACGTCATCTTAACAGCAATGACGGTCTTTTCATGAGTTGCAATATTAGTTTAATCTTAGTGAATGCAGGCCCTTTTGTACGGAGACCCGGAAGGGATGTGATGGTGGAAAAAAAAACTGAGTGGGAGAAAAAAAAATGGGTGGGAGAAAAAAAAAACAGTGATAGGTAAATATATATTTTATAAAGTTTTTGCGTTCCCTCGCAAAGATGTTTTGCGAGGGAACGCAAAAATGTTTTGCGAGGGAACGCAAAGATGTTTTGCGAGGGAACGCAAAGATGTTTTGCGTTCCCTCGCAAAACTGTTTTTCCACAAACACTTCCTGTTCACTTCAGTGAATTCATTAATGAATTTATACATGTCAACCCTCCCGTTTTTGACTGGATTATCCCGTATTTTACTATTCTATCCTGCTATCATCATATCATTCAGTATCAGCGAATGCATGTATGAGCCAATGACTGGTATAAGCGCTGACTGACAGAAGCGCTCCGTATGATAAACTGATCCCAGATCAGCTTCTGTACACACCAAAGTGACACCTCTGTTATCAAACAAGTGAAGAGCCGCAAATTAATCTCTCGTTTTTTATTTGATTACAGTGGTGTCACATATAATGCACAAATCTATAATGAAAGTATTCCATTACTTTCGTAACTGTTTGTGCATTAGTTTGTCAGTGTGTTTAAAATAAAACACGCAGGACAGACATGTTTACAAATTATTAAGAGTAGTTGTCTTGCCTAAACATACACCAGAATATACCAAAATTCCCTGCACTTTCGCTCCTCTTTAGATGGCGTGTACAGAAGCTGATCTGGGATCAGTTTATCATACGGAGCGCGTCTGTCAGTCAGCGCTTATATCAGTCATTGGCTGATTCAGAGGTTGCATATGAAGGGTGATGATCGACGCACAGCTTTAATGGAAAGAAAGTGAATGCAGACATTTTTATATTAATTTCAGCGTGTTTTCAAGATTAAAAATACATGAGAAATATGGGAAAATCCTGAATGGTATGATGATAGCAGGATAGAATTGTAAAATACGGGATAATCCAGTCAAAAACGGGAGGGTTGACATGTCTGAAGTAAACAAGAAGTGTTTGTGGAAAAACAGTTTTACGAGGGAACGCAATCTTTGCGAGGGAACGCAAAAAACTTTAAAAAAATAAATATTTTCCTATCACTGTTTTTTTTTTCTCCCACCCATTTTTTTTCTCCCACTCAATTTTTTTTTCACCATCACGTCCCTTCCGGGTCTCCGTACTTTTGTGATGGTGTACACGCTGCAGTTTCATGACTGACAACATCGTGATGAATAAATGAAGGATTAAACAAAACATCTCGTGCTTAAAATGTGTGGGACATGCTGTTAAGTTACCTGCAAACTCCGTCCCTCATGCTCTACAGTGAGTTGCTTTAGACACTTTCATAGCGGACTTAACCCACCGGAAGTTTTTTATCCACTCTTCGAAAAGTGAAAATGCTGGATTAACATTCACCACATGATCACTGATCAGATGTGCCATTATTTGTAACTCTAAAACAAAATCTGACAGTGTTATTTTCATTGTCTCGTATCCAGACCTTTACATTCGCGGCTCGCGGCTGTAGCTCTCTGTCATCTGAACTGAGTGATTGACAGCTGATATTAACCAATCCATTCGCGTTCAGTGCAAGAGCAGTGGACCAATCAGAAGAGCTTTAAGGCGGGACAGGCATTGTTTACTGCAGCAAGTTGACATGACGACTGTTTTAAACTATACCTGAGCGCTGCGTTTGGCGTTAAGTAAATTCTGCGTGAAGCTTGCGTAGATAAAATTTCGGCCGCATATGCGACCAAAGTGGTGGTAATTTCGAGTCCTGCAATTTCAAATTCAAGCAGGTTCAAGCACTTTGTCCAAAATCCAAGCACTTTTCTAACCTTGAAAACACTATATTAAAAATCAAGCATTTTCCAGGATTTCCAGCACCCGTACGAACCCTGAAGCTAAAAAGACAATAATGGTCCAACTTTCCTGACCATTCTCACCAATAAGGCCTAGAAAAACAGGCCATCAGTATACTGTAATATCAAATATTCCTCTCCAGTTATCAAAGAAATTATTTGTTCCTTAATTTTAGTTTATAAATATTAAGTAGTTTTAAATTTAAAATTGTAATACATACATCAGTGTAAAACCTACTGTATGACTGGTGGAAAAACATATTCTGTAATATTAAAACCACATGGGTCTCCACTTTTGCATGACCTCTCTTTTTGGTCTTAACAAACTCGTCCGTCAAGTTTTTCTAAACTTTAACAAAAACTTCCCTCCTTGCACTGCTGTTGCAATTTCTAGCCAAGAATTATTGGTCATCTGGTTATCTCTATGATCACGCATGGACGGGTCATAAAGATGTGTGTACAGGCGTACCTGTTTCTTCAAAAAGTGATTCATATTCAACTCAAATCAAATGCGGCGCCGCGTAAACTGTTTGCTCGAGTCTCAAAAAATGTGCGCTCAGCAAGCCGAAATCATGTCACGCGCACTCAAAGTGAACCTCCGCAAACACAGCGATGATGCCACAATCGCAGCGCGCACTGAGTTCAATAACAGAAAGCTGATTGGCTATTGCATGTTGGTCATTTGTTGTCACTGGGACTAGTGAAATAAAGAACTACAACACCACAAAAACCAAGCAACAACAACAAAAAAAGGATTCAAATGAGCATTAGATGCAGCGTTACACGGACATCGGAAAAATAAGACCTGTGCAAAAATATTTAAGACCTAGAACAGCCAATTTAAGACTTTTTAAGGCCTAAAATTAATTATTAGATTTTAGACTTTTGAAAGACTCCGCGGAAACCCTGATGTTCTCCTCGTGTTGGCGTGGGTTTCCTCCGGGTGCTCCGGTTTCCCCTACATTCCAATCACATGCGCTGTAGGTGAATTGTGTAAGGTAGATTGGCCGTAGTGTACAGTATGTGTGTGAATGTGAGAGTGTATGGGTGTTTCCCAGTACTGGGTTGCAGCTGAAAGGGCATCCGCTGCCTAAAACATATGCTGGATAAGTTAATAAAGGGACTAAGCCGAAGCAAAATAAATGAATGATTTTGATTTCATACTGACTATTTGTACAAGCTGTTCACATATTGGCAATATAAAAGAATTCATTTATGAAAACTCCACCATAATGCATCTTTAACTAAGATAAAAATACATTCAGTGAGTAATTAGAGCATTACTCGCTTAACCACTGGGTGTTTTAGAGCCCTTCAATCAAAACCAGAGAGATTTCTGAAGAACTCTTCCTTTCCATCACCATCATCTCAGACGACACTGTTTGTCATTGACACACACACACGCTCAGTTGTGTAACCATCATACTGTACATCATCAGTCATCTAAACTCCCATAAGCACAGTAATAAGTGGTCAAACACAAATATAATGTTAATTACTCACGAACACGACTCTTCTGCCAACACAGATCTGTGTTTTTACGAACAAAACCATCAGGTCACCACAACCCCGAAGCGAACGGCGAACACAGTCACGGGCAACATATAAAAATAACAAGTGTCTTTATGAAGGGCGACGCTGAAACTCCTCTGACAGCCTGTTATAGTGCCATTCATTACCATTATTCAACCACAGGCAGCAAAACAAGAGAAACCAGCAATGCACTGTGGGTTAAAAAAAAAAGGAAGAAGCCGACGAAATCCAAACCCATTCAGGGTGGTAGATTGTTATATATGTCATTGAATTTCCTTGTCATAAACGAAATGGAGAATGTGAACCAGATGTGCTCCGTTTGGCTGCGTCCTCCATGCAATACAATTTGTTTTTTGATGCGTGTGTTTTTTTTTTTTTGCATTGGTATTACGGCGAACTCTCTTCATTTGTCTGGCGTTTTAAACGGGACACAAAAGCAAAATGGAGACAGATCCCAGACGCTACGGAGGAAAACAGACAACTCAAACTAGATACAGGCCCAGAAACATGAACTGTCTGGAGAAGAAAAAAAAACACACAGAAAAGAAAGGATATTGTGAAAGCTCTCCTTCCACATCAGACAAGCTGGAACTTATAAAGCGAGAGCCAGGCTCAAAGGTCCAGGCTTGATTTGCTGGGGACTTCTGTTTCTTCGGGTCATTATCTCTCTGTCCAATTACAGGATCAGCACAGTGGAGAGCAGATTACTAATCAGGAGCTGGAGAACATCTGATCCTACCACTGAAACACTTACACCTGCATCTGTACACTGGATGCGGGAACGCCCTAACAACCAGTCAACAGAAAATTCGCTATTCCCAAAATTCCCAATTCATTTTCTTAGGCCCCATTTACACTAATACCTTTTAGTTGTAAAACATATAAGTTTTGCTTTGGCTACGCCATCCGTCCACACTACCCAGGAGTTTTCGAAAACTGAAAATGGAGCGTTTTGAAAACGCTGAGGAGGCCATTTTCATTATAAACCGCTGCTGCTCTGTGTTAGTGTGAATGGGGGAAAATGAAGGCATGGCTGCTGATTGGCATCTGATTGGGTCTTTTTCTCAATATCAAGTACACAAAGTTCAGTCTTGCATTCTTTCCTTGTAAGTTCAGACAGTTTGATATGGAAAACAAACTCCCGAGAACATGACGGGTAAATCTTCAAAAAGATCAGGGTACTTTATAACCTCGTTCACATCACCCTGGCTACACTGTTTCACTTTCTTTACAATAAAATGAAAACATGATATAAGGAACTGCCTATTTTCATTTGGATATTAACTTAACAGACGCTAAAAATGTTGAGGCGTCATGTAGCTACATATATATATTAGGGCTGTGCAAAAATATCGATACATCTAACTATCGCGATAATTACTTTTACGATAGTGTATCGATAGTCCAACCTCAAGTATCGATTCAAGTTGTGCCAAACGACCTCCTCCTCCGCTCCTGTAGATGTCGCTAACTCGCGATCAACAAAACGGCAAGTAGTACGGATCAGAAGTAAGCAAGAGTGAGCATGGCGGAAAATATAAAGGTGCCTCCAGCTTTTAGAGCTGACGTGTGGCTGCACTTTGGTTTTAACGCTTTACCAGGGAGTACTGAATTAGACAAAAACAAAAGCCATTTGTAAGCTTTGAAATATATACAGGGAGTGCAGAATTATTAGGCAAATGATTATTTTGACCACATCATCCTCTTTATGCATGTTGTCTTACTCCAAGCTGTATAGGCTCGAAAGCCTACTACCAATTAAGCGTATTAGGTGATGTGCATCTCTGTAATGAGAAGGGGTGTGGTCTAATGACATCAACACCCTATATCAGGTGTGCATAATTATTAGGCAACTTCCTTTGGCAAAATGGGTCAAAAGAAGGACTTGACAGGCTCTGAAAAGACAAAAATAGTGAGATATCTTGCAGAGGGATGCAGCACTCTTAAAATTGCCAAGCTTCTGAAGCGTGATCATTGAACAATCAAGCGTTTCATTCAAAATAGTCAACAGGGTCGCAAGAAGTGTGTGGAAAAACCAAGGTGCAAAATAAACTGAGAACTGAACCATGAACTGAGAAAAGTCAAGCGTGCAGCTGCCAAGATGCCACTTGCCACCAGTTTTGCCATATTTCAGAGCTGCAACATCACTGGAGTGCCCAAAAGCACAAGGTGTGCAATACTCAGAGACATGGCCAAGATAAGAAAGGCTGAAAAACGACCACCACTGAACAAGACACACAAGCTGAAACGTCAAGACTGGGCCAAGAAATATCTCAAGACTGATTTTTTTAAGGTTTTATGGACTGATGAAATAAGAGTGAGTCTTGATGGGCCCGTGGCTGGACTGGTAAAGGGCAGAGAGCTCCAGTCCGACTCAGACGCCAGCAAGGTGGAGGTGGAGTACTGGTTTGGGCTGGTATCATCAAAGATGAGCTTGTGGGGCCTTTTTGGGTTGAGAATGGAGTCAAGCTCAACTCCCAGTCCTACTGCCAGTTTCTGGAAGACACCTTCAAGCAGTGGTACAGGAAGAAGTCTGCATCCTTCAAGAAGAACATGATTTTCATGCAGGACAATGCTCCATCACACGCGTCCAAGTACTCCACAGCGTGGCTGGCAAGAAAGGGTGTAAAAGAAGAAAAACTAATGACATGGCCTCCTTGTTCACCTGAGCTGAACCCCATAGAGAACCTGTGGTCCATCATCAAATGTGAGATTTACAAGGAGGGAAAACAGTACACCTCTCTGAACAGTGTCTGGGAGGCTGTGGTTGCTGCTGCACGCAATGTTGATGGTGAACAGATCAAAACACTGACAGAATCCATGGATGGCAGGCTTTTGAGTGTCCTTGCAAAGAAAGGTGGCTATATTGGTCACTGATTAGTTTTTGTTTTGTTTTTGAATGTCAGAAATGTATATTTGTGAATGTTGAGATGTTATATTGGTTTCACTGGTGAAAATAAATCATTGAAATGGGTATATATTTGTTTTTTGTTAAGTTGCCTAATAATTCTGCACAGTAATAGTCACCTGCACACACAGATATCCTCCTAAAATAGCTCAAACTAAAAACAAACTAAAAACTACTTCCAAAAATATTCAGCTTTGATATTAATGAGTTTTTTGGGTTCATTGAGAACATGGTTGTTGTTCAATAATACAATTAATCCTCAAAAATACAACTTGCCTAATAATTCTGCACTCCCTGTATAGTTCTCTCTTCAATCACACTGTGCAGTTCTAATGAATTGGAACGGATGGAAAATAAATTGGAATTGGAATTTTAATTTGTCTGCCGACTTTATCAAGTTGTCAATATAATGTGACACATACTAATACAAACTATTGCAATATAGCACAATATGTATTGTATCGCAATATATCGTGATATATTGTATTGTGACCCATGTATCGTGATATGTATCATATCGTGAGGCCCTTGCCAACACACAGCCCTAATTTATATGAGCGTCATCTTCATTGTATGCATATTTATAACAAAATGGAGTCTATAAATAACTGGCTTCTTTCATTTTCATTGAAAATATGAAACATACCCTGTCTCTTTTGCTAAATATCAGTTTTAATAATCAATAATGGCCATTATAAAAGTATTACATACAATAAGTTTATACAGTATGGGAAATAAAGGCAAGCAATCAGTCAAATGTGCAGAATCAGTGTATGTGGTTACATTAATTAATATATTAACTTATCTTTGCGCTCAGCTAAAACACGTTACCTGAGAACAATTCATAGATTCAAAACATCATTAGATAGAGATCAGATGAATTAAATATCACGTTTAATAACTCCTCCCGCGTCATTCAAATCGCGTGTATGAAAGTATTTTGGCTTCCCTGTAGGATATAATGATGACGGGAAAAGTTGTGGTGTGACCTACCCAGGGCTTAATTTGTGCCGGAACACACCAGATCCAGATCCGGATCCGGCACCTCATTTTACCGATCCCCCTCCTCACCCGTCCACTTTCACTTTCTTCCGCGACTCACCCCTCTGCCATCCACCCCACTAAACCCCCCATCCCGCTTTCCACTTTTGTGCACGACACCTCTCCATCCTCGGGTAACATGCCGGATCCGTTACCCCGATCTGTTCTGGGACCTCGCAATTCACAAATTAAGCACTGGACCTACCTAAATGCTTTCTTAGGCTATTAATTTAAGGTGTTTTATGTCACTGCTTGTTTGGCCTGCATTAATGCATTCAGTGTAAAGCTGCACAATTAGACATTAAAGAATCGTGATCTCAGTTCAAGCCTGTGCAACATGAACGATAAATGATAATGATTTGCATATGTTTATTAAACCTTCAAAGCGCTGCATTCAAATCTGCATAGAGAGAGATCCAGTTTTTACACTTTTTCAGTGAGTTACAAACAATTAAATAACACAGAAGTGCTGGGAGAACATCTTATTTTTCAGATATAAAGACTGATGTTTATTGTAAAAATTAAAATCACCGTTTAATAAAAAAACATGACGCTGGAGAATTTTTGACGCTGGTGAAAGCAATTACATTGTGTAACCAACAGGTGGCAACAAACAACCATCAAAATTATGTCACTGAATAGGTTTTCAAAACAGTATAATAAAACATAAAGGTTTTATGTGTGAATTGTTGAATCATTAATTGAAGATAAATATGCTCTTATGCTTCAAGATGTTAGATTTCTATATTTAGCGTTATCAGCAACAATAGCAAAGATCATGTTTCATATTGAATACTTTTCTTTCTTGATTGTTATTTTTATTAAATTTACAGGTTCTAAGTTCTGTTTTTTTTTTTTTTTTTTTTTTTTTGCAGTAATATGTTTATATAAATGGAAAGCAAATGACATTTGTCTCCTCACTTTTTTTGCTGATCTGAAAAATGGTCCAATGCGTGACTAAAAAAACTGTAGTGTGATCCGAATTGCAGATTTGTGATCCGTTTAGGCCTGTCACGATATCTATTTTTTGTTGTACGATATATTGCACCAAAATATATTGCGATAAACGATATTATTGTCATTTTAAGACCATTTTATGCCACTCATTATATAATGCCAGAATGACAATATAAAATCACAATGCAAGTACACTCTTGCAAAAAGCACACAATATTTTATTCTTAAGAATATTTGATTTAATTATAGTAATTTTAACAATTCAATAATTAGTCATTGGAATCAGATTGTGAAAATGCATATCCTAAATTAATAATAATTAGTGTTAACAAAAAAGTGCAAGGTGATAAGTAATATATCTGCTTTCAGTTCTATTTTTAGTTGTCAGACTTCCACATGAAAATATACTATAGTAATTTATAGTAAATACTAGTAATAGTGTTTTTAACCATACTGACACCTCCAGTAGAGGTAGAGATGTTGCACAATCAGTTAAAATGTTGCTAGAATTGTTTTTATGTATGGGCGATATTTATTGCATCACTAAAAATAATTGAATTGATGTCCATGTGTTGTGCGATAAGTCGATATATTTATTATTGTGACAGGCCTAGATCCGTTACACCACTACTAGATATCATTAAAATTCCCTAAAACCTGCTGAAAAGTCTTAAAAATGAAACCCCTTCTGAAATGAATGCCAGGTATAAACAATCAATTTCAATTCCACAAGAGAACGCAGTGCTAAACGTTGTTTTAAGTTAGTTATCAGTGGATTCTGCTCTGATTCTCCTTCCCTCCGTTTGTCAGATTGAGCATGAATGGCGCTTTATTAAATGCTGGATTTTTTTTTTCCCCTCAGCACAGCAGATTCTCAGTTACATTCTCCATTGCACAACATGGCAGGCTTAGTTTCCAACATAAAAACACACATCCTTGAGGAAGCCGAGCGAGAGGGGTTCCCTAAAGATCCTGAAAAATAAATAGGCACGAAATCCGCCCTGATATATGTATATAACGTACATGCTGAACGGGAAGCGATGGAGATATATCTGAGGGAAGCGTTCCTTCCTGCGTGGAATATATTATTTGCACATGAGAGCTGTCCTCCCGTCTGCTAATTATTTATACTTCTCAAGCGGGAAACAGCACACATTCAACCTCCCGTACAGTTATTCATATACATCAACTGATCAAATCAATCCAAAGAAAAACTTAATACAGTACCGGTCTAAGGATTGAAAACAAGAGAAGTCACTTATGCTCACCTAGGCTGCATTTATTCCATATAAAATACAGTATAACTACAGTAATACTCAAAATTACTGTTTTATATCTTACTGTCAAATGATTCTTCAGAAATCAAGATAATATGATGATCTGTTGCTCATTATTATATAATCACAAATAAATTACATCTTAAACTCCATCACATAAAAAACTGATTTAAAGATGTATTTTCAATCACAACAATAAAAACATTTGTTAATAGGTAAACGCTTGTTAAGTAAACAACAATGTGTACTATATATATATATATATATATATATATATATATATATATATATATATATATATATATACAGGGCTTTACATTAACACCCGCCAACCCGCCAAATGCGGGTAGATTTCAGTGGTGGCGGGTAAGACAGACACTCCCACTAGCCACGTTGGCTGGTTGAAAATAATTTTCCCGGATAATAATTCATAAAAGCAGGGTTCGACAAAAAGGATGGTCCAATATGCATGCAAAGGCGATCTTAGAATTGAGAAGCAACACGACTGACAAAAATAATTGCGTTCGCATGAGCAATAAAAAAGCAGATGAATACAGAATGAAAGGATGATCTCTCACGCTAACAGCTGAGGTGATGCGCGCGACTGTTTAAAACGTGTGCGCGCTCCCGTTTCCTTGCGTGAAGCAACTGTGACTAGAAACAGAGCTGATGTGATCGGTTCTCTTTCAAATAGACTAGACAAAAAGTGATGAACATGCATCCTCAGTCTTGCTGCTTTCAAGAGCTCCAGATTTGTTTTTTTGTAAGCAGCACCGGTTGCTTTCACTTTCACCATTATTTGAACAGATTATTTATGGGTCTAACGTTAACCGTGTGCGTTATAATCCTTTCATTATCACACGGTATGTTTTTTTACCTGCTTTCTTTTGTGTAATGTGGTTTAATTATCTTTTGTTAAATAAAAAGTATAGTAAACAGCTATATTTTGCTTGTTTTGACACATTTAAAATTTGTGGCTAAGAAATAATGAATTGTTTATGTTTGGTGTGGTCAGAGATAAATTTGGTAAATCCTTCATTTTGAGCTCTGAAAATGATGTGAAATAAAAACTAATTGTAATACTATGAAACCATGACCAATTTGCTCATGAACATTTAGCAAGGTCATACACGACACGGAAACAGTGAAATGAATGAGGCATGTGGAGATAACGCAACATCTAAATCAAGTAATTTTAGCATGTCAAAGTCATATTTATGTGTATAAAATATATTTTCCCAACAATAAAATTGTGGCTAGTGAAAATGGCGAGTGGCTAGTAATGTTGGAAAACTACTAGCCACCGTGGCTGGTGATCAAAAAAGTTAATGTCAAGCCCTGTATATATATATATATATATATATATATATATATATATATATATATATATATATATATATATATATATATATATATTAGGGCTGTGTATTGGCAAGGGCCTCACGATATGATACATTTCACAATACATGGGTCACGATACAATATATCACGATATATTATGATACAATACATATTGTGCTATATTGCAATAGTTTGTATTAGTATGTGTCACATTATATTGACAACTTGATAAAGTCGGCAGACAAATTAAAATTCCAATTCCAATTAATTTTCCATCCATTCCAATTCATTAGAACTGCACAGTGTGATTGAACAGAGAACTATATATATTGCAAAGCTTACAAATGACTTTTTTTGTCTAATTCAGTACTCCCTGGTATAGCGTTAAAACTAAAGTGCAGCCCCACGTCAGCTCTAAAAGCTGGAGGCACCTTTATATTTTCCGCCATGCTCACTCTTGCTTACTTCTGATCCGTACTACTTGCTGTTTTGTTGATCACGAGTTAGCGACATCTACAGGAGCGGAGGAGGAGGTCGTTTGGCACAACTTGAATCGATACTTGAATCGATATTTTTGCACAGCCCTAATATAAATATGTAGCTACATGACGCCTCAACATTTTTAGCGTCTGTTAAGTTAATATCCAAATGAAAATAGGCAGTTCCTTATATCATCTTTTCATTTTATTGTAAAGAACGTGGTCGTTTGGCACAACTTGAATCGATACTTGAGGTTGGACTATCGATACACTATCGTAAAAGAAATTATCGCGATAGATGTATCGATATTTTTGCACAGCCCTAATAATATATATATATATATATATATATATATATATATATATATATATATATATATATATATATATATATATATATATATATATATATATATACACAGTATATATATATATATATACAGGGTCTCTGCAGGTTTCATCAAGTCAAACTTAAGACTTTTTAAGAACCTTTGAAGACCATCATGAATTAAATTTTAGACTTATACAAGATTTTTTCTAACGGTTGTTGTTGTTGTTTTTTTTTTTTTTGCTTGCCACAACAGATCATCAAAAGATCATGTAAAGAGAAATATTGTTCTGTTATTTTCATGAGGAATTGCGTAATTGTTTTTTAGATTTCTTTCTTTGGTTAGAGAATTAAATTTGGACAATTTGCTGCAAAAGTGTCTAATAACTGTTATCTCTTTGCAATAAAAAAAATTATATACATAAATAATATATAAATGATTATTGGTGATTGGTAATTGAATAGATGTTGGACTGATGGGGTAGCTTTACTTGGACAGAGGAAAATTAAGACCTGTTAAAAGTGTTTTAAGACCTACAACACAATATTTAAGTGAATGTAAGACTTTTTAAGGCCTAAAATTTTGCTTTTAAAATTTAAGTCATTTTAAGAATATATATATATATATATATATATATATATATATATATATATATATATATATATATAGTACACATTATGTTGTTTACATAACAAGCGTTATGGGATTTTCACGCACAACCATCTAGGGTTTACAGAGAATGGTCCGAAAAAGAAAAAATATCCAGTGAGCGGCAGTTCTGTGGGCGCAAATGCCTTGCTGATGCCAGAGGTCAGAGGAGAATGGCCAGACTGGTTCCAGCTGATAGAAAAGCAACAGTAACTCAAATAACCATAGTTTCAACCGAGGTCTGCAGAAGAGCATCAACTGCAGAATGCACAACACATCAAACACCACACCGGGTGCCACTCCTGTCAGCTAAGAACAGGAAACTGAGGCTATAATTTGCACAGGCTCACCACAATTGGTCAATAGAAGAATGGAAAAACGTTGCCTGGTCTGATGAGTCTCGATTTCCGCTGCGACATTCGGATGGTAGGGTCAGAATTTGGCATCAACAACATGAAAGCATGAATCCATCCTGCCTTGTATCAACGGTTCAGGCTGGTGGTGGTGGTGGAATGGTGTGGGAGATATTTTCTTAGCCCACTTTGGGTCCATTAGTACCAATTGAGCATCGTGTCAACGCCACAGCCTACCTGAGTATTGTTGCTGACCATGTCCATCTCTTTATAACCACAGTGTACCCATCCTCTGATGGCTATTTCCAGCAGGATAACGCATCATGTCATAAAGCGTGAATCATCTCAGACTGGTTTCTTGAACATGACAATGAGTTCACTGTACTCAAATGGCCTCCACAGTCACCATATCTCAATTTAATAGAGCACCTTTGGCATGTGGTGGAACGAGAGATTGGCATCATGGATGCTGTCATGTCAATATGGACCAAAATCTGTGAGGAATGAGGAGATTCCCCCCAATGTGCAAAGTGCTTTGAGTGTCCAGAAAAGCGCTATACAAATGTAAAGATTTATTATTATTATTATTTAAAATGACTGATTTTGATTTACTGATTAACTTATTTAAAATAATTTAAGGCACAGCAATCCATTTATTATTCTTAATAAAATAAAATAAAATAAAATAAAATTAAATTAAATAATTGTTTAAAATGACTGATTCTGGTTAACTGATTAACTAATTTAACATCATTTATCGTACGGCAATCCATCAATTATCCCAAAATAACATTAATAAAATTAATTAAATTGAATAATCGTTTAAAATCATTGATTCTCTTTAACTCACTGACAGTTTGCGTCAGGTAGTCCTTTGCCTCCGCATTGTGCAATAATATAATATAATATAATATAATATAATATAATAAAAAATAATATAATATAATATAATATAAAATAAAATAATATAATATAATATAAAATAATATATTATAATAAAAAATAATATAATATAATATAAAATAAAATAATATATTATAGTATAATATAATATAACATAAAATAATATAATATAATAAAAAATAATATAATATAATATAATATAATATAATAAAAAATAATATAATATAATATAAAATAATATAATATAATATAAAATAATATAATATAAAATAATATAATATAATATAATACAATATAATATAAAATAAAATAAAATAATATAATATAAAATAATATAATATAATATAATACAATATAATATAAAATAATATAATATAATATAAAATAATATAATATAATATAATATAATATAATATAAAATAATATAATATAATATAATATAAAATAATATAATATAATATAAAATAATATAATATAAAATAATATAATATAATATAATACAATATAATATAAAATAAAATAAAATAATATAATATAAAATAATATAATATAATATAATACAATATAATATAAAATAATATAATATAATATAAAATATAATATAATATAATATAATATAAAATAATATAATATAATATAAAATAATATAATATAATATAAAATAAAATAATATAGTATAATATAATATAATATAATATAATATATAATATAATATAAAATAATATAATATAATATAATATAATATAATATAATATAATATAATATAATATAATATAATATAATATAATATAATATAATATAATATAATATGGCAACCCAGTGGCGCAGTAGGTAGTGCTGTTGCCTCACAGCAAGAACGTCGCTGGGTCGCAGGTTCGAACCTCGGCTGGGCTGGGTCAGTTGGCGTTTCTGTGTGGAGTTTGCATGTTCTCCCTGGGTTCGCGTGGGTTTCCTCCGGGTGCTCCGGTTTCCCCCACAGTCCAAAGACATGCAGTACAGGTGAATTGGGTAAGCTAAATTGTCCATAGTGTATGAGTGTGAATGTGTGTGTGGAAGTTCCCAGAGATGGGTTGCGGCTGGAAGGGCATCCGCTGCGTAAAATCGTGCTGGATAAGTTGGCGGTTCATTCCGCTGTGGCGACCCCGCAAGGGACAAAGCCGACAAGAAAATGAATGAATGAATAATATAATATAATATAATATAATATAATATAATATAATATAATATAATATAAAATAATATAATATAATATAATATAATATATCTGTTAAAATTCTTGAATCTGAATCAGAATTCACAAAATTTACGACAGTTTACGAATAACAATCAATAAAATAAAATGATCTAAATGGGATTATTTTACTATATTACTAATTATTTAAAAAATGCTATTAAGATCTTTACAGAATCAAATCAACATCAACATTTTACTCAAACAAACACCTACTCCTTTAAATCCAGCACGCGTCTTTACAGATGATTTCATGTCGACGTTCTGATGTTCAACGCTTTTATACCCCTCAAATAAAAACGACAGGCCGAACGTAAAAATGACGCCTGAATAAAAGCTGAGTCTGAAGGTCTACAGCGCGTCTCTGACCTCCTCCTGAAATGACATTCCCAGCTCCGTCCGTCAGAGAATATAAATGGACTCAAACATGCGTGCTTCTGCAAACTCCCGACCAACCATTCATAAATCTCCATTCCTGCAGTTCAGGAGTGCTAAATAAGACGTTTCTCCCCTTATGGAAACAGTGCACGGAGGTCTGCAGGTTCAGCAGGATCATCCAGACCCGCTGCTGGCCTTGGCAGTGGGTGGCAGAACCACCGCAGAGAAAAAAAAATAATGTAAAAAATCTCCAGGCATAAAAAAAATATCTGAATCAAAGAAATGCATCAGATTAAAAATAAATGAATTTTAAAAAAAAAAAAGCTTTTTAAGAAGCTTTTTAATGTTTAGATTTTTCTTTAGTCTTTGTGTAAATCTTAGTTGGTAGCTGATTTTTCCTTTTATTTTATCGTGTTTATTTTTTCCTGTACAACTTTGAGATTTTTCTTCAAATGTAAAGTGCTTATTAGATAAAACACATTATTATTATTATGTAATGTAATGTAATATGTGTAGTGCATTTATTGTGTATGGCCAAACACTCAAAGCGCGTCACAATCATGAGGGGGGTCTCTCCACACCACCACCAGTGTGCAGCTTCACTTATGCAATAGGAGCCACAGGACAACAGCGCTATGGGTGTGGAGAGACAGTGATAAGGCCAATTCAGTGGATGGGAATGATTGGGAGGCCATGATGGATAAGGGCTGATGGAGGGAATTTGGCCAGGACACCAGGATTACACCCCTACTCTTTACGAGAATTGCCATGGGATTTCTTATGACCACAGAGAGTCAGGACCTCAGTTTAACGTCTCATCCGAAAGATGACGCTCACTGACAGTATAGTGTCCCCTTCACTTTACTGGGGCATTAGGACTCAATCAGACCGCAGGTTGAGCGCCCCCCTGCTGGTCTCACTAACACCACTTCCAACAGCTACATAGTTTTCCCATGTGGTCTCCCATCCAGGTACTGACCAGGCTCAGCCCTGCTTAGCTTCAGTGAGTAACCAGTCTTGGGTTGCAGGGTGATATGGATTGATATTATTATTATTATTATTATTATTATTATTATTATGATTATTATTACTATTATTATTATTATTATTAGTAGTAGTAGTAGTAGTAGTAGTAGTAGAAGTAGAAAAGAACCATTTCAAATAGACATAATTTTCCAAGATTAAACTTTCTTGATCAAATAAATGTAGCCTTGCTAAGCAGAAGAGACTTGTATTAATAATTTAAATAAGTTTTTAATTGATATTATACAGGGTTTTATCAAGTCAGATTTTTAAGACCATTATGAATGAAATTTCAGACTTACACAAGGCTAAACGCAAAGGATTTTTTTCTAATGGCCCAGTTAAAACATTAAAAAACATTAAAAACAAATGTTATTGTTAGGACGATAATTAAACCATGTTTATAAAAAGAGATATGAATAGAGTTGGTAGATAATAAATAGGAGTTAAAAAAATAGGAGTTAATAAATAAACGTTTGATAAAACTTTATAAAGATGAAATGATAGTGATTGGATGGATGTTAGCACGATTGGGTAGCTTTACACGGACATAGAAAAATGACAACCTGTTTAAAATGATTTATGACCTACAACACAATATTTTAGTGAATTTAAGACTTTTTAAGGCCTAAAATTTTGATTTTAAATTTAGAACTTTAGGACTCAGCAAAAACCCTGTTCTATAATTATATAATAAATATGCTATATAATTATTAAATTAAACATATTAGAAAATTATTGTAAAAGAAAAACAATGAAAAATAACAGTTGAAGAGTATTTATATTAATAAGTATATGAAGCTACATTATTAACATTTATATTAAATTTCATAAAAATAACTAAACATAATTAATATTAATGATGAACAAAAATGCATCTAATAAGCATAATATGATGATATGACACTGAAAAATATTTTTAAAAATACAAAATACTAATAATATATGTAATAACAATATATTTATATATATAGTATGATTCGCATTTTGTATTTAAATAAATGTAACCCTTGTTAAGCAGAAGAGACTTGCATTAATAATTTGTTTTTAATTGATATTATATTATTATATAATAAATATATATTATATAATTTATTATATTAAAACATATTGAAAAATAACAGTAAAAGAGACTTTGAAAATTGATTTTAATAATTATATTAAGTTACTTTAACATTTATATTAAATTACATTAAAATAACTAATCATTAATATTAATAATTAACAATAATGCATCTAATAAGCCTATAATGATGATATGACACTAAAAAATATATAAAAAAATACAAAATACTAATAATATTTTTAATAATAATATATTTATACATAGCATGATTAGTATTTTGTATTTAAATAAATAAGCCTTGCTAAGCAGAAGAGACTTGCATTAATAATTTTTTTTAATTGATATTATATAATTATATTATATAATGAATGTGTTATAGAATGTATAATATTAAAACATTGAAAAATAACAGTAAAAGAGTATTGATTTTAGTAATTATGTTAAGTTATTTTAACATTTATATTAAATTATATTCAAATAACTAATCATTAATATTAATAATTAAAAATGAATGCATCTAGTAGAAGTATCATGATGATATGAAACTGAAAAATATATTTATATAGTAGTACTTTGTATTCAAATGAATATAAGCCTTGATAAGCAGAAGACTTGTATCAATTTGTTTAACTGATATTATATAATTATATTACATATTTATTATATAATACAATTTTATTATATAACAAATATTTTATATAATTTATTATATTAAAACATTGAAAATTAACAGTAAAAGAGCAATGGTTTTAATTGTTATATAATTTAATAATTATATTAAGTTACATTATTAACATTTATATTAAACTATATTAAATTAACTCATCATTAATAATAATTATCAACAAAAATGCATTAACAATCATATTATGGTGATATCTGAAAGTTTATATGACACTGAAAAATATTTTTGAAACAAAATACGAGCACGCTTTATGTGCATTTCACCTAATTCACCTTCAATAAACCTCTAATTATGCTTATTAATATTTAGTAAGATAGTAATTGGGTTTAGGTATTGGGTAGGATTAGGGATGTAAAATAAGATCATACTTTGTAAGTAGTAATAAACATTTAATATCTTAATAATAGCCAGATAATAAACCAGTAGTAAATGCTTTAAATCATTACTTAAACTAAAGTGTTACTCAAAATACTAATAATATATTTATAAATATGTAATAATATATTTAATAACAATATATTTATGTGTTATTACAACATTTAATAGGAATAATATATGTAATAACATGTTTATATATTATTAATATATATGTTATTAATAAATAATAACATATATATTAATAATATATAAATATGTTATCATTAAATATATTCATTCATTATCCTTAGTCCTGATTTATAAGGGGCACCACAGCGGAATGAACCTCCAACTACTTTGTCATATGTTTTACGCAGCAGATGCCCTATTTAATACATGTTAATACTAAATATATTAATACTACATAAATAACATTTGTATATGAGTAATATATTTAATATTAATATATTCATATAGTATTAGTAGTATTTTTTATTTCATCTATAAATCCAGACCCGCTTCTGGCCTTGGCAGTGGGTGGCAGAACCGCAGAGGAGAAATAAAATAAATAATAATAAAATCTCCAGGCCAAAAAAAGAGATCTGGAAGACGGGCAGAGCGGGAGAGGCTTTGTGCTGAAATACGGCCTGCTGACAGTAGGAGAAGGAAGAGGCCGTGTGGTTTTACAGAAGCACCAGCCGCTGACCCTCGCTCACTTTATTGCTGAAATCCAGATCGGGGCGATACGGAGGGTCTGGAAGGCTTTATTGGACGCGCGCTGCTGTCCGTCACGTCTCTGAATGCTCACCACATGTTGGCGCTGATTTGTGCAAGCTGTTGAATTTGCATTGGTGGCATGATGTGAATTAATGCTTTACTGACTGCGGAGAGAACTGATGATTGATATTCGTGCGCAGGATTATTTCATCTTGCATTGCCGCCGCTTTGTGCGGAGGTTTAAAAGGGTCATATTTAGGGCTGCATGATATTGAAAAAATCTGATATTACTGTGTTTTGTTTTTCTGCAATATAAATTGCGATATGAATACAATTTCACCATATGGCTTGAATAGCTCTATTTGGAAAAAAATCTATAATTTTGTAAGAGTGTAAATATTAAACAAATTACAAGGAAAATAATTACAATAGAGCAATGAAAAAGTAAAATAAACAGTGATAAATAGTGATAATTCAATAAAATTATTCTTCATTAAAGTTACAAATGTCCTTTTAAGTGGCCAAATGCTTTAAACTTTCTGGAAATGCATTTGTTAATATCAACATTGAACTTTTTTTTAAAAAATCCGTAAATTATTTTACTTTTTAGGTTTCATTGATAGATTTGTTTAAAATAAAATATTTTGTGATGATACAAATTTAGTCTTTAATGTCACTTTAGATCAATTTAATGCACAGTTGGTTAAAAAAAATTAAAAATAAAATACTTTTATTTAAAAATAAAATACTTGAGCATCAAACCATCCTATTAGAATGATTACTGAAGGTTCGATGTGACACTAAAGACTGGAGTAACCATGGTAAAATTCAGCTTTGAATCAAAGAAGTGACAGACTTATGTGTCAGGCACTAAACAACGGTCAGTCTATGCTTTATTCAACCATTTTCGTTTTTGTCAGCTTTGCATTTTTGACTGTTTGGCGCCATCTTGTGTCTGAATAATGCGCAGGTTAGTGTATACTTAATCAGCTTTTTTCATTTCTGTTAGCTTTGTGTTTTTGACTGTTTGGCGCCATCTTGTGTCTGAATAATGCACATGTTAGTGTATACTCCATCAGCTGTTTTCTGTTCTGTCAGCTTTGCGTTTTTGACTGTTTGGCGCCATCTTGTGTCTGAATAATGCGCAGGTTAGTGTATACTCCATCAGCTGTTTTAGTTTCTGTCAGTTTTGTGTTTATTTTAAAAATGAATAAAATGTTATGGCTTAGAAATGTTTTGTGTCTAATTTGAATGTTTTGTAGCCATGTAATAAGTGGGATTAAGTACAAAAAGGACAACTGGTATTGAAGAATAAAACCTGACAGGATAATCAGCAGCCCGACACAAAGCAGAGCACTGTTGTATACGACTAAAGGGTTTATTTTGTTAAAACAACCATCCATTACTTGCCACAAAACATAAAAATTTGACAAAAAACATTGTTCTGAGCCGTAATAATTATTAATTCTTTAATTAAACACAAAGCTGAAATAAACTAAAACAGCTGATGGAGTATACACTAACCTGTGCATTATTCAGACACAAGATGGCGCCAAACAGTCAAAAACACAAAGCTAACAGAACTGAAAACAGCTGATGGAGTATACACTAACCTGAGCATTATTCAGACACAAGATGGCGCCAAACAGTCAAAAACACAAAGCTAACAGAACTGAAAACAGCAGATGGAGTATACACTAACCTGTACATTATTCAGACACAAGATGGCGCCAAACAGTCAAAAACACAAAGCTGACAGAAATGAAAACAGCTGATGGAGTATACACTAACCTGCACATTATTCAGACACAAGATGGCGCCAAACAGTCAAAACACAAAGCTGACAGAAACAAAAACAGCTGATGGTGTATACACTAACCTGCACATTATTCAGACACAAGATGGCGCCAAACAGTCAAAAACACAAAGCTAACAGACACTAAAACAGCTGATGGAGTATACACTAACCTGCGCATTATTCAGACACAAGATGGAGACAAACAGTCAAAAACACAAAGCTGACAGAAACTAAAACAGCAGATGGAGTATACACTAACCTGTACATTATTCAGACACAAGATGGCGCCAAACAGTCAAAAACACAAAGCTGACAGAAATGAAAACAGCTGATGGAGTATACACTAACCTGTACATTATTCAGACACAAGATGGCGCCAAACAGTCAAAAACACAAAGCTGACAGAAATGAAAACAGCTGATGGAGTATACACTAACCTGCACATTATTCAGACACAAGATGGCGCCAAACAGTCAAAACACAAAGCTGACAGAAACAAAAACAGCTGATGGTGTATACACTAACCTGCACATTATTCAGACACAAGATGGCGCCAAACAGTCAAAAACACAAAGCTAACAGACACTAAAACAGCTGATGGAGTATACACTAACCTGCGCATTATTCAGACACAAGATGGAGACAAACAGTCAAAAACACAAAGCTGACAGAAACTAAAACAGCTGATGGAGTATACACTAACCTGAGCATTATTCAGACACAAGATGGCGTCAAACAGTCAAAAACACAAAGCTGACAGAAACTAAAACAGCTGATGGAGTATACACTAACCTGCACATTATTCAGACACAAGATGGTGCCAAACAGTCAAAAACACAAAGCTAACAGACACTAAAACAGCTGATGGAGTATACACTAACCTGCGCATTATTCAGACACAAGATGGAGACAAACAGTCAAAAACACAAAGCTGACAGAAACTAAAACAGCTGATGGAGTATACACTAACCTGCGCATTATTCAGACACAAGATGGCGCCAAACAATCAAAAACGCAAAGCTGACAGAAACAAAAACAGCTGATGGAGTATACACTAACCTGAGCATTATTCAGACACAAGATGGCGTCAAACAGTCAAAAACACAAAGCTGACAGAAACTAAAACAGCTGATGGAGTATACACTAACCTGCACATTATTCAGTCACAAGATGGCGCCAAACAATCAAAAATGCAAAACTGACAGAAACTAAAACAGCTGATGGAGTATACACTAACCTGCACATTATTCAGACACAAGATGGCGCCAAACAGTCAAAAACACAAAGCTAACAGACACTAAAACAGCTGATGGAGTATACACTAACCTGCACATTATTCAGACACAAGATGGTGCCAAACAGTCAAAAACACAAAGCTAACAGACACTAAAACAGCTGATGGAGTATACACTAACCTGCGCATTATTCAGACACAAGATGGCGCCAAACAATCAAAAACGCAAAGCTGACAGAAACAAAAACAGCTGATGTAGTATACACTAACCTGTGCATTATTAAGACACAAGATGGCATCAAACAGTCAAAAACGCGTAACAATCGTGTAATCATCTGCGATAATCTCCAAGATGTACTTTATCCCTAACATATCATATACTGCCTTCACAAATACTGCAAATGCATCATCCAGAAAGTCATGTTTAAGCATCAGAGCGCTGCGCACAGCTGAACTTCTCTCCTCTTGAACTCAGCATGATCTGCTCATCATTACAAGGAGAGAACACAGTTCAGCTCGCGAAAGAAGCTCAGCCAAGTTGAAAGCCAAGCTGCTTGTTTGCGTGAGGAAGGAAACTGTTTGCACTTCTCTTTCTGGAGCGCCTGAGCAGAAAAAAAACCAGTCTGGAGTTTTATCTTTGAAGAGCCGCTGTCCTTTCACTGGCCGACAATCCGTCTCCTCTCCGTCCACACATCACTGCAATTATCAGAAATCCATGTGCAAGTCATCAACTGCAGGATCATCTCGCATTTTCATGGCCAATGGAGAAACGGTGGCCATCAGGCTTTGTTTATGGCGTGTCATGAACAATACGCCGCGGGTTTCTCCTTTTTCAAACGCTCATTGTTTTACGCCGATGAACATTGTTAGAGTCAATAAACAAAACGCCAATCCTTCTACGCTTCATAAAACTGAGCCGAGCGCGTATTTCAGAGAGTATAACACCTCTGATAGTTCATTTCTTTATGCCAAGATACACACTGGACAAAAGGGGTCAGGAATACACTGAAACACTTCAGTACAGAAAGAGTATAAATACCGGCTAAGAAAAATAAAGATCTGTCACAGAGAGAGAAAAAAAATCCCAAAAACATGAAGACTGTCATCATTACTGGCCTTCGTGTCCTCACATACCATATGAACTTCTGAGATTCTTGCTCTATTGAAGAGGAAAGGAGATATTTTGCAGAATGTTCACAATGCTCTTAGAAATGTAAGTATTTCATACAACATGTTTAAGATATTTAACCCTTGTGCACTGTTCAGATTTACTAGCCTTTTGTTATGTTAGGCTGTAAAAATGCATCAGATATATATATATATATATATATATATATATATATATATATATATATATATATACACACACACACACACACACACACACACAGTTGAAGTCAGAATTATTAGCCTCCCTGATTTATTAGCCCCCCTGTTTATTTTTTTCCCCAATTTCCGTTTAACGAAGAGAAGATTTTTTCAACACATTTCTAAACATAATAGTTTTAATAGCTCATTTCTAATAACTGATTTATTTTATCTTTTGCCATGATGACAGTAAATAATATTTGACTAGATATTTTTCAAGACACTTCTATACAGCTTAAAGTGACATTTAAAGGCTTAACTAGGATAATTAGGTTAACTAGGCAGGTTAGGGTAATTAGGCAAGTTATTGTATAATGATGGTTTGTTCTGTAGACTATCGAAAAAAATACATAGCTTAAAGGGGCTAATAATTTTGTCCCTAAAATGGTTTTTAAAAAATTTAAAAAAAGACTCATTATCAACATTATCAAACATACTGTGAAAATTTCTTTGCTCTGTTCAACATAATTTGGGAAATATTTAAAAAAGAATAAAAATCAAAGGGGGGCTAATAATTCTGACTTCAACTGTATATATATATATATATACACAGTTGAAGTCCAAATTATTAGCCCCCCTGAATTATTAGCCCCCTGTTTATTTTTTTCCCTAATTTCCGTTAAATGAAGAGGAGATTTTTCCAACACATTTCTAAACATAATAGTTTTAATAACTCATCTCTAATAACTGATTTATTTTATCTTTACCATGATGACAGTAAATAATATTTTACTAGATATTTTTCAAGACATTTCTATACAGCTTAAAGTGAAAATAAAAATTAGCTTAAAGGGGCTAATAATTTTGACCCTAAAATGGTTCATAATAATATAATGAAACTGCTTTTATTCTAGCCGAAATAAAACAATAAAACAACATTTTGTACACATATACTGTACACTTATTTAACAACACACTTTACATGCCAATTTGCACATAACAGCTGCACATATAATGTTGTATATAGTAATGTAATAGTAATACCTGTACATACACTTGTCAATTTGTATATTTGCATTCACTACTTTTTAAAATATATTTATTATCTGTTTTTTAGTCCTGTCTCTGTATTTCTGTTGCACTGTAGAAGCTCTGTCATGAAAACAAAGTCCTCGTATGTGTGAACATACCTGGCAATAAAGCTCTTTCTGACTTCTGATATATATATATATATATATATATATACACACATTTTTTTAGCATAGGATTTTAACTCTTTAATTGCCAAATTCATAAATGATGTCACTGATTTGGTGAAAAAAAAAACACAAAATGATGTATTTTTAATATAAAAAGTAATTGTGGACTGGATTTTTTTTTTTACTTTTAATCACAGTCTTTTACATGTAAACAATTGGTAACAACATTGGCTTTGATGCATTGTTAGATTTTCATTTTTTCTCCCTAATTTACCGTTGGTGGCTGTTTTTGCCCCATTGATTTCCATTATAACCACATTTATAACCACAGTCTTTGTTTTTGTTTACTCCATGTAGTTCTGAGAGCTGAGATGCATATTTTGATTTTCTCAAACACATCAAGGTAAGTGCATAAAGGTCACTTTCACACTCACAGACACACATACTCACACTTCAATTTGCTGTTATACACTATATATAATCCAGAAAGTACGTTTTTTTTTTTTTTTTGCACAGGGCTATCTAAAGAGTTAATGCTGCCAACTGATGATCAACAGTAAAATGGGGGAAAACAAGGAAAACCACCAACAATTAAGAATGCATGATTATATGCTGTAATGTTTTTGTAATAAAAAATGTGGTTATAATTGAAGTCAATGAGGCAAAAACAGCCACCAACAGTAAATTAGGGAGACTAATGAGACTAATTCCATCTAATGAAAATCAATCAAAATCAACACATCAAAGACAGTGTTGTTTCACATATCCGAGACTTTGATTAAAGGTAAAAAATAAATAAATAAATAAATAAATACATTCCACAATTACTTTTTACATTGAAAATAAGTCATTTTGTTAGAGGTGTGAACCTACACTGGTCTCACGGTTCGGTTACGATTATCATGCCATCGATTCGGTTCAATTCGATATCTCGGTGCATCACGGTGCATTGACGATTCTTTCCATACACAGTTTTCTTCACAGCACAGCAATTATTGTATTAAAATGTATAAATATATTTATATACTATTTGTAAAACAATTTTGTCCTTTAATACCAACAGTCAGAATAAAGGTAAAGTTGGTTTTATATTCACACATTCGTTCATTTAGAAGTCTCTATATTGTTTATCATGTTACTTTGAATATTCGATTGGAATTAGCATACAAGTAACAAACAACATTAGCACTATCTAATTGACTGTGAACAATGTTGCACTTTGATAGTCATTGGCTGCTAATATGATTTCCCTATTTAGAATTTCCAAATAATACTTTTCTGAAATTATATTATTAAGGAGAATGTCTGAATATCCCAATATAAAACCAACTTTACCTCTATCTTCAGATATATAAACTGTACCTTTAAGCAACACGAGCATTTATAGCAAATAAACAAATATAAATATCCCGCTCGCTTTCTGAGCCTTGTCTACCAACTACCAAGTTATTTCTTACACCCCTTTGATTGGTCACGTGCTCAACAGAAAGGGCTGTGATTGGCTCTTACACGCTGGCGCTCTTCACAGCTGCACTCATGGGCCACAGAGAGAGAGAGAGAGAAATGGAGATTACTTTCATTCTCTTAATCGCCGTGAAATAGGGGCTTTTGCTGTAAGTGTCAGTGAAACAGTGTTCAGCAAACACACACGCAGTGAAATTGTGCACAGTTTCAGAGTTTTTACATAGTTAGAGCGTTGTACTCGCGCTCGCCGCTCGCCTCCCTCACCATAGTAAGCTACGGCGACATAGCGCATGTGAGATAAATGACGTCAGTATATAATAACCGGTTATGATTATTACTGAACCGATACCGAATTGTCTGCGTCTGCATCGCGGTGCACCGAAGAAACAATTAATTTTGACACCCCTACATTTTGTGCGTGTTTTTTTCACCAAATCAGTGACATCATTTATGAATTTTTTCAATTAAAGAGTTAAAATCCTGTAATTTTCTCAGCAATGTAGTAGTTTTGATCAGGACTGAGGTTGATTAACAGATTTATACAACAAAATTTAAAAAAATATTAATCTGATGCATTTTTACATCAGTTTAATTCAGTGGATGTTTTCAACCCCAACATAATAAAAGGGTAGTAAACTTGTCCAGAGTGTATCGTTGAGTTTTTTTTTTTGTTTGTTTTTTTTAAGCATTTTCTCAAAATATGTGTCAAAATATGATTTGTCACCAAAAATCATTCTGCTAGCTGAAACACAGAAAAATTGATGGCCAAATTAAGACTCAAAATCACCCCAGAGAGGATAAAAACATGCTCAACAGCACATAGGGGTTAAATAAAACTGTAGACAGACATGTCTGCTACTGAAAATAAACTTTACTAAAATATTTAAACTACTGATATAAAATACACCCAAAAAAAAATATGTTTGCTGCTAGTTTAAATTGCTCATTAAAAATGAGTTGAAACAACACAATTCTTTAGTTTTTTCGGGAAGAGCTTGATTGTTTTATGTTCAATCCACTTAAATTTGTAAAAGCAATTACATGCATGCAATTACATGGGACAACATGAAGGAATTAAGTTAACATATTAGTTTTTTACAAAATTAAGTGGATTGAACATAAAACAATTAAGCTCTCACACTATAGTAAAACTGCTCTACAACTTGAATGCCATATTTCACATCTTACAAAGCAGCTTTGCAAGGAGATAAAAACAAATTCTTTGACTATTATTTAAAGTAATTCCATCTATCTTTAAACCTGATTGACACTTTGGTATTTTCAAACTTGAACACAAACACAAATGCTATTTGAGAGTGAGGCTAAATGTAATTCCCAGCAAATAGTGGTTTGAAAAGTGTCTGCGCACACACTGAAACAGCATGAGGCCGAGTGAATGATGATGGATGACAGCACTTTCATTTTCTGCTGTTCAAAGCTCTGACAGGTGGCCAGTAAAGACAAGATAGCAGAGAGCAGCATGAGTCTGCATTCACACGCTCATGATCAGAACAAGCCTGCATATTCATCAACACACCACACACATGTGGAAATCAGTCTGTCTGTGTGTGCGCGTGTGTAAGTGTGCGTGAGTGACAGAGTGTGTGTATGAGAATGTGAGTGTGCAATTGTATGTGTGTGTGCGCATACAGTGGGTACGGAAAGTATTCAGACCCCCTTAAATTTTTCACTCTGTTATATTGCAGCCATTTGCTAAAATCATTTAAGTTAATTTTTTCCTCATGAATGAACACACAGCACCCCATATTGACAGAAAAACACAGAATTGTTGACATTTTTGCAGATTTATTAAAAAGAAAAACTAAAATATCACATGGTCATAAGTATTCAGACCCTTTGCTGTGATTCATATATCTAACTGCTGTCCGTTTTCTTCTGATCATCCTTGAGATGGTTCTACACCTTCATTTGAGTCCAGCTGTGTCTGATTATACTGATTGGACTTGAAAGCCCTACACCTGTCTATAGACTGATTTCACGCGGCCGCCATTATTAACAGCGAAATCGAGGCTGCGGTGGGAAGAAACCCGGAAGTATAGACTGAGTCACACAGGAATGTTGTGTACCTGGCTGTATATCTTATCAGGGAAGAGAAAGTGACACAAATTTGTGATTTCAGCGCCTTCCGAGTGACCCTAAGGTCCGTTCTGAATGAATAGTGAAAATAAAAAAGGATATTTGACCTCATTTTCAGCTAAGTTAAGGGAAATGGCACTACTTAACTAACGTTTTCTTTCCCAAACACACATTTTAGATGCCATTCATCAAACTCAAGTTAATAAACTGAGTCTTTAACTATATTAGACTTGTCACGATACAAAATTGCCGTAATGAAATATAAAAAAACGCCAATTTCTCGTTAACATTTAAGACACTGTTCATGGAGTTCTTAAACAGCGCTGATTGGCCATTGTGTTCACGTGCTCAACAGAAATCCCTCTGATTGGCTGTGAAGCCAGGTCATCAGTTCACCTCACCGCTGTTTACTGAGTGCAAACACAGACGAGCGATCCGCTGATGAAACGACTGATCTTCACGGCTTTAAAACTCTCCAATACCCGTCTTCGTGTGTTTTCAATCTGTAAAGAGCAGGAAGCTGATAACCTTCACAGTCATTCAGTTGAGCACTGGTGAATACTACGGCAAATCAGCGGTGTTTATGAGCGCGCTATGCGGCGCGTAAATGTTAGCGGGAAATTGACGTTTTTAAAACTTCAGTACCGGGACAACACTGTTAAAGACAACACGAAGATGGGAGGACTGCACTGTTTTATCGCTCACCGGGTTACATAGGCTGAAGCAGGGAAGCGTCCCCACGCTGTTTACCTGCTGCCCTGGACTGAAGTCTAAGAGGACACTTAAGTGTATCACTCTTAAAGAGATTGTGATGTTGTTTGACGCCTAATATGCTTTTAATTGTTTAAATTAAACTGAACTGAATGATATTAAAGTGTTGTTTACACCATTTCTGCATTTTGAAATCGCTGCAACAGCTGGAGGTTTGTAGTACACAGCATGTTGTTGCAATGTTTACAGTGCTGATCCTATACTTCCGGCTTTCTTCCCACCGCAGCCTCGCTTTCGTGTTCTAAAATGGCGGTCGCGTGAAATAAGCGTATAGAAGACCTTACAGCTCTCAATGCAGGTCAGAGCAAATGAGAATCATGAGGTCAAAGGAACTGCCTGAAGAGGTTAGAGACAGAATTGTGGCAAGGCACAGATCTGGCCAAGGCTACAAACATTTCTGCTGCCCTTACGGTTCCTAAGAGCACAGTGGCCACCATATTCTTTAAATACTGGGCTAAAGCATTCAAATCAACCCACAAATTTCCAGTAATATACCCCAAAACCATAACTTCTGTTTTCTTTTCATTTATACTTAAACATTTTGAGACTTCCAGGCCTTTATGTCATTAATACACTGTCTTAAGGGTCTGACAGAGTCATTGTTCTTAATTGGGATATAGATCTGAATATCGTCCGCTATACAGTGCATCCGGGAAGTATTCACAGTGCTTCACTTTTTTCACGTTTTTATGTCACAGCCTTATTCTAAAATGGATTAAATTAATTTATTTCCTCAACATTCTACACACAATACCCCATAATGACAATGTGAAAAAAGAGTTTTTTTAATTGTTGCAAATTTATTAAAAATAAAAACCCTCAGTATTCCTTTGCTCAATACTTTGTTGATGCACCTTTGGCAGCGATTACAGCCTCAAGTCTTTTTGATTATGATGCCACAAGCTTGGCACACCTGTCTTTGGGAATTTTTGCCCATTCCTCTTTGCAGTGCCTCTCAAGCTCTATCAGGTTGGATGGGAAGCGACGATGTACAGCCATTTTCAGATCTCTCCAGAGATGTTCAATAGGATTTAGGTATGGGCTCTGGCTGAGCCACTCAAGGACATTCACAGAGTTGTTGTGAAGCCACTTCATTGATATTTTGGCGGTGTGCTTTGGGTCATTGTCCTGCTGGAAGTTGAACCATCGCCCCAGTCTGAGGTCAAGAGCACTCTGAAGCAGGTTTTCATTCAGGATGTCTCTGTACATTGCTGCATTCATCTTTCCCTCTATCCTGACTATTCTTCCAGTTCCTGCTGCTGAAAAACATCCCCACAGCATGATGCTGCCACACCATGCTTCACTGTAGGGATTAGCCTGGTGATGAGCGGTGCCTGGTTTTCTCCAAACGTAACGCCTGGCATTCACTCCAAAGAGTTAAATTTTAGTCTCATCAGACCAGAGAATTTAGTTTCTTAAGGTCTGAGAGTCCTTCAGATGCCTTTTGGCAAATTCCAGGCGGGGTGTGGCTTCCGTCTGGCCACTCTACTATACAAGCCTGATTGGTGGATTGCCGCACAGATGGTTGTCCTTCTGTAAGGTTCTCCTCTCTCCACAGAAGAACGCTGGAGCTCAGACAGAGTGACCATCGGGTTGTTGATCACCTCCCTGACTGAGGCCCTTCACCCCCAATCACTCAGCTTAGATGGTCGGCCAGCTCTAGGAAGAGTCCTGGTGGTTCCAAACATCTTCCACTTACGGATGATGGAGGCCGCTGTGCTCATTGGAACTTTCAGAGCAGCAGAAATTTTTCTGTAACCTTCCCCAGCCTTGTGCCTCGAGACAATCCTTTCTCGGAGGTCTACTGACAATTCCTTTGTCTTCATGCTTGGTTTGTGCTTTGACATGCACTGTCAACCCTGGGACCTTATATAGACAGGTGTATGCCTTTTCAAATCATGTCCAATCAACTGAAGTTACCACAGGTGAACTCCAATGAAGCTGCTGAAACATCTCAAGAATGATCAGTGGAAACAGAATGTACCTGAGCTCAATTTAGAGCTTCACGGCAAAGGCTGTGAATACTGATGTACATGTGATTCTTCAGCTTTTTTTATTTTTGATAAATTTAAAAAACTCTTTTTTCTTATTGTCATTATGGGGGATTGTGTGTAGAATTTTGAGAAAATAAATGAATTTAATCTATTTTGGAATTAGGCTGGAACATAAAACAATGTGGAAAAAGTGAAGCGCTATGAATACTTCCCGGATGCACTGTAAATGGAAAGACATGCCATCTTTACTAATTATAGACCCAAGGAGGAGTCAATAAAGATAAAGATAAATAAAGATAAAGATAAAAAAAAAGAAGAGGCCCTAATACCGAGCCCTGTGGAACCCCATATAACAGCGGGCAGGGGAGGAAACACAGGTAGGACATGAACCACTCAAGCACCTTTAAAGATAACCCATTTTTCCAACCGAGAGATTACAATATCATGATCCACAGTATCGAAGGCAGCAGTTAGATCCCCAGAATCAGTAAATAAATCATTAAAAAACTTTCAACAGAGCCAATTATGTACTGTGCAAAGCTCTAAAGCCAGAGTGAAAAATTTCAAACAAATTGTCATTGTCCAAAAAGGACATTACTTGACTACAGACTCACTTTTCAAGAGCTTTAGACAAAAACAGTCATCTAGAAATAGGCCTAAAATTTGAAAGATCTGTAGATCTTCTAGAAAAATAGAAGACGTTTGGGATGACCAGAACCCTTCCTAGAGCTGGTCGTCCAGCCAAACAGAGCTATCGGGGGAGAAGAGCCTTGGTGGGAGAGATATAGGAGAACCCAAAGATCACTGTGGCTGAGCTCCAGCTTTCTGCGCCTAGACTGCAGCTCTGCACAAGACGTTTGGCCATAGGAGAAATGGTCGTGCCCAACTGAGCCAGGTTTCTCTCTAGGTTTTTTAAATCTTCGCTTTCGCCAATTGGTGAAGTTTTTTCCTCTCCGCTGTCGCCACTGGCTTGCATGGTTCGGGATCTGTAGAGCTGCGCATCGATGGATTTGCTATTCAGTGTTTGGACTCTCAGTAGTGATTATTAACCCACACTGACCTGAGCTAAACTGAACTGAACTTAGGGTGCGCTTTCACATATGTGGTTCGGTTCATTTGGTCCGGACCAAAGGCAACAAATGATACATTGTAGCATTTTTCTGCCGTTTTGGGTCCCTTTCACACCACACTGATTGCTTTGGTCCGAACCAGCTGAAATGAACCAAAATGCAGTCATGTGACAAAATCTACATCACTCACTGGCCAGATGTTATTGAACGCATTTCCTAAACTGCTTTTCAATTGGTCAGAATTCACGTGGAACTACCGCAAATAAACAAACCGGCAGACACACAATGTCGCTGCGCTGGCTGACGCAGTATCCCTGGTCATAGTATACTATGTAGTTTGTATGCATCACTGTAGACAAACTATACATTTCGAGAATGAAGGGCGGCTGGGGCTGGAAAACAATGTTTTAATGCATTGCAATTGGTGAAAGCATTAGGAGAAGGCGTGAAATAATTTAGCTAAACTGCGACATGGTCATCTTTCGGAAATATCACCAATGATCCATCAGGTAATGTTTCTCCCTCTCTCTCTCTCTCTCTCTCTCTCTCTCTGTTTAAAACTGTTGGTAAAGCGCTGTCAACAAATATTTTTCCTCCAAACCCCATAAGATAGACAGCGCATCGCACTACGGCAGCTGGATTAGTCCAAAAAGGCGCAGTACTTTTTGCGGTTGGGTCTGTTTTAGTTTGGATCACGTTCTCACTACAAACAAACCGCTCCAGTGCTCCAAAAAAGCGTACCGAGACCTGCTTGAAGAGGTGGTCTCGGTACGCTTTTTTGGTGCGCTTTTGGTGCGCACCTGAGTGCGATTGCTACGTTCTCACCTGCCCAAACGAACCGCACCAAGAGGGAAAACGAACTCTAGTGCGATTCAACCGAACTAAATAAGGCAGGTGTGAAAGCACCCTTAATCTCTGAAAACTGAACTGACACTGTTTCAATTCACTATAATCTTCCATGTGAAGCTGCTTTGACACAATCTACATTGTATAAGCGCTATACAAATAAAGATGAATAGAATTGAACTGTGGCTGAGTTCCAGAGATGCAGTCGGGAGATGGGAGAACATTGTAGAAAGTCAACCATCACTGCAGCTCACCACTAAATGGGGCTTTATGGCAGAGTGACCCGACAAAAGCCTCTCTTCAATGGAGTTTGCTGAAAAAACACCTGAAGGACTCCAAGATAGTGAGAAATAAGATTCTCTGGTCTGATGAGAGCAAGATAGAACTTTTTGGCCTTAATTCTAAGCAGTATGTGTGGAGAAAAGCAGGCACTGCTCATCACCTGTCCAATACAGTCCCAACAGTGAAGCATGGTGGTGGCAGCATCATGCTGTGGGGATGTTTTTCAGCTGCAGGGACAGGACGACTGGTTGCAATCGAGGGAAAAATGAATGCGGCCAAGTACAGGGTTATCCTAGACGAAAACCTTCTCCAGAGTCCTCAGGACCTCAGATAGGGCCGAAGGGTTACCTTCCAACAAGACAATGACCCTAAACACACTAATCAAATAACAAAGGAGTAGCTTCACAACAAATCCGTGACTCTACTTGAATGTCCCAGCCACAGCCCTGACTTAAACTCAATTGATCATCTCTGGAGAGACCTAAAAATGGGTGTCCACCAACGTTTACCATCCAACCTGACAGAACTGGAGAGGATCTGCAAGAAGGAATGGCAGAGGAGTGTGTGAGTGTGGGACTGTGTGTGTGTGTGTATGCCCGATTGTTTGTGTGTATGTGTGAGTTTGTAAGAAAGTGTGTGCATGTGTGTGTGTTCGCTGAATGAATTAGATCAAGGCAGTAGTGTAGATGTTGAATCTGCTGGACTTCCCCCCGCCGTCTCTCAGCCAGAGCTGCAGTTCAACTGTATCGCTGTACAGCCGTCCCGGGTCAGAGACGCTTCCATCTGAAATCCAGAGGGCTTAGCAAAACACACAAAGCTAAGTGTGGCTTTTAATGCTGTAATGAATTTCAGAACTTCTTCCTGCTCATCGAGTGCAGATTTCAGAGCTACGACCAGCAGGACGCTGTAGAACAGACCACTAGCACATCAGCACCAAGGTTATAATAGTTTTAGATTTTTCATTGGTTTTAGTTTCTATTTCGTTTTGACTTTTAGTTTTAATTAGTTTTTAGAGGCAGATTTACTAGTTCTTATTAGTTTCTACATTTTGAAATTATTTAGTTTTAGTTTAGTTTTTATTAGTTTCAGTATTATTTTTTTTTCTAAATAAGGATATGTGTTAGGTGCAAGATTCAAAATCAATAGAATAAATGTTGTATAATAAAAACTCATTTTTTGAAACCTGTATTTAGAGGACACATGAACACTATCATCTACTAATACCATACCCATCCTCAAATTCAAATACAACAGCCCACAAGACAGCAGCCTTAAGTACAATGTGTGTGCAAGGCTGCTCTGAGGTTAGATACACAGTAGTGATGGGAAGTTCAGATATTTAACGCGGATGTTTGGACTTAACATACAAAAATTATGTAGTCAGCAATAGTAATTTCAGTCAGTTAAAACACCACCATGATCTGAAAAATGTCTTACAGTAAAGTTTTGCAACCCAACTGTTACGAAAAATGTTATTCTTATTATTATTTCTTTTCTTTATTGCGCATTGTATATGCCTTTTTCTTTGTCCCGCCTCCTGGTTGTTTTTTGTATCATCCCATAGGTTCCTATTCCGGCGTGATTCGAGTTCTGATTGGCTGCTGGTCTTGGAGGCCTGTATAAAAAGGAACATCCGGCAGGGTTCGGAGAGCTCATTCATGTTGCGACCGTTGCTGGGAGTGGAGCTCCTGGATTTCCCTTACCCCTCCGGCCGACGACCAATATTCAATCTTGTTACCTTTGTTCATACGTTTAATCTTTTTGAGAGTTTTGAGCTTGTAGGGGTGGCCTGCCTATTTATTTGATTACTTTTGACTATGTTTATGTTTAGGGAGAAAGGTAAGCTTCTTGTATTTTTCTTTAAATATTTATAGGTAATTTAGTTCATTTACTTTACAGATTCTTTTGTTTGTTATTTTGGCCTGCGGACACCCTGAAGAGATGCTCACTTAAAACTGACTATTTTTCTACAATAAATCTATTCAATTACTCTCAACTGAGTGTCCGAGTTTGGTTGTCGACCGAAGGGGATCTTTTGGCTTAAGTCTTTGTTTTTTTTTGGGAAATCCACCACCCCAACACATTTGTTTTTCCATTTATTATGCCCATGTTGTTTTCCCCTAGACTTGGGGCGTAATATCATGATTCACTTATTTAAATTCCATTACGATTTTCTGTTATGAAATAAACTTAAGTTTTTTCACCAGATCCTCTCATTTAATACCTCGGTTTACCCGCTCTGCTGTTGTTCAAGTTTAGTTCAGTCACAGCAGGCTGTCATGTGCTGTTTGTGTTTGGTTCACTGAATCACGCATGCGCAGTATTATCGGTTTACCGCTTCTCTAATTTGATCTCAGTGTAACGTTACTGTTCTGATAACTGAATGAGAGTATATATTGGATTATTTCGAGTCAGAGGGGGGTAATTATTAGGCTTGTTAAAAAGTAAGTAGTTTGTGGATAAGTGCTTAATGGAGACGCGAATCGTTTCAAATGATTCAGTTCGTTTTGGTGAACTAGTTCAACCTGTTCACTTAGAAGATCCGGTTAAAAAGATTAGTTTGCGATCGCGATACAGAAATAAAACCCATTATTGGGCACAAATGTGTTAAAGTAATAAATTTAAGTGCCTGTAATGCTGCCACCGTGCTGCTGTCATGTCCACTCAGTGTTTTTGTCGCAGGAGCAACAGCGAGGACTGACTGGAGGAGAACCGGCTTGATCTGGCTAATGGCAGCAGGATTACAGACTCTGAGGTTTGAAAGGGTCAAACACCTGCAGCGCGAATTTGATTTACTTCTAAACGGCTTACAGTAAGATTATGTATTAAATACATTCACAAATACGAAAACGAAGGAGGTTTTTGCTATAATTTTAGTTACAGTTAGTTTTGTATGTACACAATACAGTTTCAGTTAGTTCTAGTTTTTTAAAAAACTCTCGTTTTTATTTTTATTTTAGTTTAACAAGAATTATTTAACATTTTAGTTTTCGTTTTTTTGTTTGTTTTCGTTAACTATAAAAACCTTGATCGACACTTTCCAAGCCAGAAACCAAATTCCCTGACTTTCATTGATTAAAAAGCACTATAATGAGGAGAAAAACAGACAGCTGAGCACAGAAAGCACAAACAGCCACAGAATTGTCAATATTGGGTGATTTATCCCTCTAAGGGTGCTTTCAGACCTTCACTTTTGTTCCGGAACCTGGTGCGTTTGCCCAGTTAGCGTGGTTCATTTGGCATATGTGAACAGGGCAATCGCGCCTGGATCTGCGCCAAAGCAATGAAAGCGAACCACACCAAGAACAAAGAACAACAATGTAACAATCTTAATCCCTGTTTCGCAACAAATTAATCGATTCACAGGTGTGAAAGCACCCCAAGTGTGATGAATTGTGAAGTGATTTGTGGAAAAGAAAAAAAGGCATTGAAAAATAGTCTAACCATAATAATTGGCAAAATGTGAAGCGACATGCTGAAAAAAAGCATAGAAAATGGTAATTTAGACAAATACAAAGTAACAATTGGGCAGCACGGTGGCTCAGTGGTTAGCGCCGTCACTTCACATCAAGAAAGTCGCTGGTTTGAGGTTCAGCTGGGTCAGTTGGCGTTTCTGTGTGGAGTTTGCATGCTCTTCCCGTGTTGGCGTGGGTTTCCCCCGGGTGCTCCGGTTTCCCCTAAAATTTTCCGTAGTTTATGAGTGTGTATGGGTGTTTCCCAGTGATGGGTTGCAGCTGGAAGGGCATCTGCGTAAAACAAATGCTGGATAAGTTGGCGGTCCATTCCACTGTGACGACCCCTGATTAATAAAAGGACTAAGCTGAAAAGAAAATGAATGAATGAATGAATATCGCAATATATCAATATCGCAGAAATCAAAGTTGCAGAAAAACAAAATATTTTAAAGTCTTTGCAGTATGATGCAGTCCAAGTAAACAGCATTATTATCATCAGGATTTGAGTCTGAAGTGAAGACCTGCTAAAAGCAGTGTGATTTAGAGTAAAGCGGCACCTTCGAGAGTTCTGGCCAAAGGATTAGAGTTGTTATTGTGCTGTGGACGCAGCCAGATGCAGCACACTCCAGCGGGGAAGAGCATCCCCAGAACTCCGGCTTAATGGGCCGTACTGTACACCACCTCGCTGTGAAGTGGGATTTGAGGGTCAGCATGTGGAAAAACCCACCGTAAATCAATAGCATCTGAAACAGCCAGGAGGGCTCGCAGGCAGCGCTGCGCTCTCTCGAAGCCTGAAGATGAGACTTTATTCAAAAATAATAGCCAGTCTGTTTACTGCGCCACGAGATGGATTACATGGCACTGAAATAAATACTTCCAGATGCGGCTCAACAGAAATTATACCGAAGAAGAGGGGGGGAGAATGAAAAAAGACTCCATAAATCTAGAGAGAGAAACAGCAAAGCGTTTTCTGGCAGCAAACGCTCAGCTTCATGCTTCTAATGGCATAGTATTTTCATATCAATGCTTCAACAAATAAGAAGAGATCACCGCCGCTGCCAACTTTTTTGGCGTAAAATAAAAACAAATACAGCTCCTTTGTGTTCAAGAGTCCAAACCCAGGAAGTTGGACTCTACCATAGAGTGCTGTTCTTTCTCTGATAAACTTATTTCAAACACAAATATTACGCTTCGCCTCAAATGGCGCCAGTGCTTTGTGCGCTGGGAGGTTTGAATATCATTTCGATAAAATATTGCCTCTTTGGAAGACTACCGTATGCCGTTTCCCCATTCCTACTGACCCACTTCTGTGCGCCGCTGCCAGTCCCACCGTCGACTTGACATCCAAGAAGCAATTTCATGGAGTAATAACAAGCTATTCAAACCACGGGGAAGAATGTCTCTGCTTGTAAATGTGTAATTGTCAGGGAAGGTTTTCAATGGCTCTGTAGACACCGAGCGCAGGAACTGGCGTCTGATGCCAATACGAGGGATGCAACTGGAATTCAGGGATGTAAAAGCTGGTCCAGTGGGCCGTTTATAGCGCAGTGTTTATGAGGCATTGAAAAGGGCACAGAAACAGAGGCTTTTGTGGATGTCAGCAGCCCGGTACAAGACCTCCGTCCTCCGAGCAATAAACAACAGAGGAGACGCATCACTCCCTCACTTGTTGTCTTTGGCACGCAGCCGTACGTAAAAAGAGACTGGGAAAAAACGCAAGGAAGGTACAAAATATTGCTGTCACAGCAACTTCGAAACATGCGTAAGAGCCAACGGAATTTAAACAGATCTAGCAGAGATCAACATAACTCTTTGAGACACTTGATAGAGGTGTTGAAGATTTACTATTCATATCACTTCAGCAGCCTACCGAAAAGCTCTTGTATGTACAACATAGTCTTGTCTTTTTTTATTATTACAGCTATTTCTTTCATTTACTTACGGAAGTCTTAAGAGGCCATGCATTAAAATATTTTTTCTCTCTTGTTTTGTCGTGATCACGACTTAATTATCTCGTGATCTCGACATAACAAAAAACTTGTTATTGCGAGATCACGACTTATTTTTTTTGCTTTAATTTATTTATGTATTAATTATTATTATTATTATTATTAGTAGTAGTAGTATAGTAGTAGTATTAGTATTAATATCTGGCAAATGTCAGGACACCGGCCTTGTGAACAGGGAGAGAATAACTGCAGACGCGCATTCGTGCAACACATTAAAGGCGTTCAGAACACCCATAATATGAGAGCAAACGCTCGTGCTCCTGATTAATGTACATTCATGATTATGTTCATGTATATGATCATTATTTACAATAATTTGCATCAACTGTTACCATTTTAAAGCAACTCTATGGCGCATTTTTAAAGTTGTAAATAATTTGCGGAAAGGATCAAAGCAAGTGCAGGATCTTCATCATTCTTCATAATTTAATTCATGCATGCAGCAACTTATTTTGCACCATATAGAGTTGCCTTAAAATGGTAACAGTTGATGGAATATTATTGTAAATAATGGTATATAATCAAATACGTGAATATAATCATGAATGAACATTAATCATGAACACGAGCGTTTGCTCTCATATTATGGCTGTTCTGAACACCTTTAATGTGTTGCACAAATGCGTGTCTGCAGTTGGGCTATTCTCTCCCTGTTCGCAGGGCCGGTGTAGACATTTGCCAGATATTAATAATAATAATAATAATAATAATAATAATAATAATAATAATAATAATAATAATAATAATAATAATAATTGATACATAAATAAAAGCGACAAAAAATAAGTCGTGATCATGACATAACTTTTTGTTATGTCGAGATCACGAGAAAATTAAGTCGTTATCACGACATAACAAAAAGTTGTTATGTCGAGATCACGACATAACAAGAGAGAAAAAAATATTTTAATGCATGGCCTCTTAGGACTTCCGTATTTACTAATGGATTCACTTCATATAATTAGTTGTTTTTACATTAAGACAATGTTAAAATCTCAATTCTGTACTGAATTTTCAACAAATGTAAATGCAAATCAGTGAAAATGACTGACAGGTGAATATATGATATTATCTTTGTACTATGTACAGTTTTGGTCACTTAAGTGGCATGCTAATGGTCTAATCCGATTCAATGATCTATGCTAAGCTAAGCTAAGCTAAAAGCGCTCCTGTCACACCCAGAGATCAGCTGAATAGATTCAAAAATGTAAAAAATTACAATCTATTGTTGTGCGGATAGACGATAGTATCGATGAAGACGATATTTAGCTCGTTTTGCATTAATGTAGACCTATTACATGTTTTAATACATTATTGAATTAAATGAATAGTATTACTATTTGTAATCATCATCATTAATAATAAATGGAACCACAAATAATCTGACAGCTTCAGCTGTTCACATCAACATCACTTGACCGACAGTTTCGGACTGCACCACCACTCATCTTTAGCAAGAATTGAAAATTAGACAAGCCTGCTCAATGGGAAAAATACAATAATTTTTTTTAAAATTGCAAGGCGATTATAGGCATGTATTCGCAATTTCACATAAATCAGCATGCGAATATGAATTATTTTCATTGCTTTCTTGCACACTCTCTATCTCTCAGCAGCAGTTGATGTGAGCGCTGCACAGGAGGGCACAATAATACACAGCCACATCTCAGCAAATTAAGTTGCAACTTTGTTGCATAAAAATAATAGGCCAAATAACAAAATGGGGGCAATGCAGTGGCACAGTGGGTAGCGCTCTTGCCTCACAGCAAGAAGGTCACTGGTTCGAGCCTCGGCTGGGTCAGTTGGCATTTCTATGTGGAGTTTGCATGTTCTCCCCGTGTTGGCGTGGGTTTCCTCCAGGTGCTCCGGTTTCCCCCACAAGTCCAAAGACATACGGTACAGGTGAATTGGGTAAGCTAAATTGTGCGTAGTGTATGAGTGTGAATGAGAATGTATGGGTGTTTCCCAGTGATGGGTTGCAGCTGGAAGGGCATCCGCTGTGTAAAACATATGCTGGATAAGTTGGCGGTTCATTCCGCTGTGGCGACCCCGGATTATTAAAGGGACTAAGCCGAAAAGAAAACAAATGAATGAATGAATGAATGAATGAATGAATGAATGAATGAATGAATGAATGACAAAATGGGATTTAATTAACAAAATGACTTAAAACGATTTGTAAAAATGAAACAACCGAAAAAGAAAATGAAAGAGCTCTGAAAGCAGCTCAAATGTCCTGGAATAAAACGTGTTGTGGTAATACACAATCGCTAGTCATTTGAGACTCCTTTATAACAGCACTCCCGCAAGATTCTCTCTTGCTTTCACACAAAAAAAGGTATTTATCTTACATTTATATCCGTTATTAATAGCCTATTTAAGTTTGAAGGTGGCTTACACCAGGGCCAGACGGAATCTGCGGACGTTTTTTGCAATTTCTGCGGAGAATTTTGGTAAAACTCTGCGGATTTCTGCGGAATTATTTTGGGAGTCTCATAACCAGGGCCAGACGGAATCTGCGGACGTTTTTTGCTATTTCTGCGGAGAATTTTGGTAAAAATCTGCGGATTTCTGCGGAATTATTTTGGGAGTCTCATAACCAGGGCCAGACGGAATCTGCGGACGTTTTTTGCTATTTCTGCGGAGAATTTTGGTAAAAATCTGCGGATTTCTGCGGAATTATTTTGGGAGTATCATAACTAAAACCTTAATATGTGAAATAAAAAATAATATCTTTTTAACTTGTATTTAATGTTTAAAATGCAAATCCAATTAGATTAACTGTAAATAGTTAACTTTAAGTAAATAAACAGAATTAATAATGGGCTAAAAATCTGCGGAAAATCTGCAAAAAATCTGCGGAATTCTGCGCGCGCAGATTCCGTGTGGGCCTACTCATAACTAAAACCTTAATATGTGAAAAGTGTGTAATTTAAAAACTGAATAAATTCAGATTTACACACATTTACTCAAGTAAATAAACAGAATTAATGATGGGCTAAAAATCTGCGGAAATCTGCGGAAAATCTGCGGAATTCTGCGCGCGCAGATTCCGTGTGGGCCTACTTATAGCCTACTTTTTCAGTGCATGCATTGACTGCTTCTTCAAATACATGGAATAAACATATGTGTCTTATTTGCATTTAATTCGATAGAATGATGAACACAGACATGCACATTTTTTCAGAAAATAGCCTATCTATTTAATTAAAAAATATGTTAGGCCTATATTTATTTAGACCCGATGCGCCGCACCACGACGTGCCATGCAGCTCAATTGTAAACATAGTAGGCATGCTCCGATCAGGATTTTTGCAGCCGATACCAAGTACCGATTCTTTGTGATGGTGATCGGCCAATACTGAGTACCGATTCTGATGCTTCAAACTTTATAATACATGAAGCACATTTTCCCCCTAAGTATGATAATTAGGTGGAGATCTTGCCTTACACCTCAGAGAATAAATGAAGAATGTTGCATATAATCCCTCAAACATGTCTCTTATAACCATTTAGTGTGGACATGTCATGGTCAGAAGCAACTTTACAGAAAATAATAGATAAAACAGATACAAAAAAATGGTAAGAAAAACAACTAACAAAGCAATTTGGAAACATTGCAAATGATGGAAGAAGAATTCGACATGTCTCAATCAAGAAAAAGTACATATTTGATGCATAAGATGTTAAAATGCACATCTATAAATATATATGTTTGTTTATTGCAGTAAGTATATTACAAAAAGGTATATTATGAAATATTCAATTAAAACATTTTTTTTTACGTTTTTAATTGCATTTCAGCCAGGTTTTAGGGAACTTGTAAAAATGTCAAAAACACAGAACTCTCAGTTCTTTCATTCATTCATTCATTTTCTTGTCGGCTTTGTCCCTTGCGGGGTTGCCACAGTGGAATGAACCACCAACTTATCCAGCACGATTTTTTACGCAGCGGATGCCCTTCCAGCCGCAACCCATCTCTGGGAATTTCCACACACACACATTCACACTCATACACTACGGACGATTTAGCTTACCCAATTCACCTGTACTGCATGTCTTTGGACTGTGGGGGAAACCGGAGCACCCGGAGGAAACCCACGCAAACGCAGGGAGAACATGCAAACTCCACACAGAAACGCCTACTGACCCAGCCCAGCCGAGGTTCGAACCTGCGACGTTCTTGCTGTGAGGCAACAGCACTACCTACTGCGCCACTGCGTTGCATCTCTCAGTTCTTATATATGTAAAAAGGTCTAAGACCATTCCAATATTTTGCTCTCCAACTAGCATGTCTGGTTCCTCTGCATATAAACTCGTAAACAGACACCTGTGATCAGTTCATGAGATCGGTCAGATTGGCGAGTACTGATCGAGTCATAAAATGTGATTATCGGCCGATACCGATCTCTGGCCGATCGATCGGAGCATCCCTAAAACATAGGTCTATATCAGGGTACGCACATCATCGCCGCAAGTCAGTGGCTGTCTGCGGTTCCCAGCTACAACTCAGGACACTGTTCATATTTCTGCTTCGCGCTATCTGAATAATTTAATTTTAAATAACATGCGAATGTGTGCATCCGGGGTGTGCTAAGTGTCAATGGGAGTGGCGAATCCGGTGTGCGACCCCCTTAAGGATAGAGTCTGCTTTAGTTTTGTGGATCAGTGACTGCAGGAAAAAGAACATTACGCTGGATGCCAACATTATCCACACAAAAGCTAAAAAGCTTTATGAACCTTTTGCTGACAGCGATGAATGTTTGCGCCTGACAACAAGTTTTGATCTTTGGTTTTATTCTATAATACTGCACTTATTTTCCTACGAACGTTTGAACTTTGAGTGTTTAAACAAGAGAGAAAAGTGTGGAAATGTTAATGCCTGTCTGAGAAAAGTGTGTAGTGAGGGGTTTTACAGCCTTTAAACATCTAGAATAATTGTAAAAAATAAAGCGGACTATACTTTGCGGGTTATTTTTAGAACGTAACGCAGTGAAAATGACTGACAGGTGAATATCAGATATTATTTTTGCACTAAAAATATATATAGCTGGATTTGAGACATTTACACTGCATACATACTTTCTAGCCTCACATTAGCAGGTCAAATGAAGCTCCAGGAAGGGTTGTTTTCGCCAGGCGTCTGTAAAACTGGCAGAAACGAACACAAAAGGAAAAACAATTCCATCTGATGAGCCGGTTTTCCACAACAGCAGACTCTGGAATCGAATAAAAGCACACTTCTTTACTTCTTCTTGGCCGGTGACTTGCTGTCCTTGTGGACGGGGGAGGTAATCGTGTTGCCCTGCGCGTGAGTGTAATCTAATGGTCTCCCAATGACTGGAGGTCTTGCGTTACCCTCTTAATTCGATTTCAAAGTTAATAATCTCACAATGACTTGATTTCGGGAATTCGAGGCCGATAAAAGCCTCCAACAGCAGTCACTGGGGCAGACGTTTAAATTGCATAATGCTGTACATCCACAATGGGGAAACTTGAGTGAAAGCAAACCCATTTCCAGATTGGCGATTTCTCTTCGTTTCGGTCTGGAGGAGTGTTGAGAATCTCACATGCATTTGTTAAAGGAACTCTCCACTTTCTTTTTGAAATTAGGCTCATTTTACAACTCTTCTAGAGGTAAACAGGTGAGTTTTACTATTTTTTAATCCATTCAGATGATCTCTGGATCTGACCGGGAAGCACTTTTAGCTTAGCTTAGCATAGATCATTGAATCGGATTAGACCATTAGCATCTTGCCCAAAAATGTTCCAAAAAGTTGATGCTTTTATTTAATGCTCAACTCTTCTGTAGTTACATCATGTGTTAGGACTGATGGAAAATGAAAAAAACAAAAACGTAAATGTGTCTTTATTCATTTTTAGAAACTTTTAACATGCACGAAAGAAAAAAAAAAACATACAAAATTAAAAAAATAAAAATAAATAAATGATTGTACTGATAATAATAATAGAAATTACAATAACATATAAAAAATTACAAGTATATACAGTGGGGAAAATAAGCATTGAAAACATCACCATGTTTGTCAGAAATCCTATTTGTAAAGGTGCCATTGACTTGAAATTTTCCCCAGATGTTGGTAACAACCAAAGAAATCCATATACAGTATGAAAAGAAAACAAATCTAATTAGTTTACAAATGAAGTTATGTGTAATAAAATGAAATAAGACAAGGAAAAGGTGTTGAACACATGAAGAAAGGCAGGTGTAGAAAGGCAGTGAAAGCCCAGACAGCAGCTGAAATCTCTCAGTAGTTCTTCAGCAACCCTCTGCCCTTCCTCAGTGTAAATGAATATCAGCTGCTTCAGTCCAACATCTACATTAGCAGGAGGATAAAGATGAAACCAGGGTGGACATTTCAGCAAGACAATGATCCAAAACACAGCCAAAGAGACTCTCAAATGCTTTCAGAGAAAGAAAATCAAGCTGTAGAACGGCCCAGCCAATCACCTGACACGAATCCAATAGAAAATACAAAATAAAGCTCAGATTTGATAGATGAGACCCACAGAACCACCAAGATTTTGACACTCTGTTGAAGTCTGTCAATTTGTGAATATTAATAGACAGCTTTCACAAGTCAGGCCAGTAAAGTACGGGGTCCCTCAAGGATCAGTTTTAGGCCCTTTGCTGTTTACAATATACAGTACATGCTTCCCCCCTGGGGGACATTATTAGAAGACACGGGATCAACTTTCACTGCTATGCAGATGATACTCAATTATACATTTCAAATAAACCTGATGAGATGTCTGAACTGTCTAGGCTAACCGAGTGTATCAAAAATGTTAAAGACTGGATGACCAACAATTTTCTTCTCTTAAACTCAGACAAAACAGAATTATTACTTATTGGGCCTAAATCCTGTACACAGCAGATCTCACAACTCGACCTGCAACTAGAGGGATACAAAGTTAGCGTTAGCTCTACTATAAAAGATCTAGGTGTCATATTAGACAGCAATTTAACTTTCAAAAATCATATCTCCCATGTCACAAAAACTGCTTTCTTTCATCTGAGAAATATCGCTAAATTGCGAAGTATGCTATCCATATCAGATGCAGAAAGCTAGTCCATGCTTTCATGACTTCTAGGCTGGACTACTGTAATGCTCTGTTTGCTGGCGGCCCAGCATCCTCTATTAACAAACTCCAGCTAGTGCAAAATGCAGCTGCAAGAGTTCTTACCAGATCTAGAAAATATGATCATATCACCCCAATTTTATCCTCCTTACACTGGCTGCCTGTTAAGTTTCATATTGATTTTAAAATATTACTCCTTACCTATAAAGCTTTAAATAATCTAGCTCCTGTTTATCTAACCAACCTCCTGTCTCGCTACAATCCAACCCGCTCTTTAAGATCTCAAAACTCAGGGCTTCTGGTAGTGCCTAGAATAGCAAAGTCGAGTAAAGGAGGTCGAGCCTTCTCATTTATGGCTCCTGGACTCTGGAATAGCCTTCCTGATCATGTCCGAGACACACTCTCGCTCTTCAAAACTAGATTAAAGACCTATCTTTTTAGCAAAGCGTACACTCAGTGCAGCACATAGCGGTATGACGCATGATGTGCCCCACACATGATTTTGGTTCTCGTTAATATACACTATGAACAGCAGCTACGCTAATTATTCTCCTTATTCTGTATTTCCACCTGGGGGTACTCATCTCGAGGCCCTCAGACTATGCAGTGCCACTGACGCGATTCGAGACCAGCGATGGGATGATCCCAAGGTTTTCTGGACCAGGCCGTATCCTGAGCAGCTGCTGTGGTGGTCATCGTGGAGTGAGAACATGAGACTGACTCCTGTGATGCTCCAAGGACAGACGAGTCTTCGCTGAGGTCCAGCTTCCTGCGCCTAGACTGCAGCTCTGCACAAGACATTTGGCCATAAGGGAAATGGTCGTGCCCAACTGAGGCAGGTTTCTCTCGAGGTTTTTTTAAATCTTCGCTTTCGCCAATTGGTGAAGTTTTTTCCTCGCCGCTGTCGCCACTGGCTTGCATGGTTCGGGATTTGTAGAGCTGCGCATCGATGGATTTGCTATTCAGTGTTTGGACCCTCAGTAGTGATTATTAACCCACACTGAACTGAGCTAAACTGAACTGAACTGAACTTAATCTCTGAAAACTGGACTGACACTGTTTCAATTCACTATAATCTTCCATGTGAAGCTGCTTTGACACAATCTACATTGTAAGCGCTATAAAAAATAAAGATGAATTGAATTGAATCTGTGAGAAACTCACACCTGAGCAATGCATGTGACTTCATTCTTCATATGACAGGCTTCTTTAAGCTGTCTGGGCTTTCACTGCCTTTCTACACCTGCCTTTCTTAATGTGTTCAATACTTTTTCCCTGCGTCATTTCATTTTATTACACATAACTTCATTCGTAAACTACTAAGGTTTGTTTTCTTTTCATATATAAATTTCTTTGGTTGTTACCAACATCTGGTGAAAAATTTAAGTCAACGGCACTTTTAGAAATGTGTTCTCTGAGAAAAATGGTGACGTGTTCAATACTTATTTCCCCCGCTGTAAATAAATAAATAAATAAATGCATATACATACACATGCAATATAAAGGTTTTCTTAAGCCAAATAATGAGACATTCCTGCAACCACTTTTTAAAAGGAGGACTTTCTGTATTTTTTCCAATAACGAGCTATTAAGTTTTGCATGTAATAAACAGGAAATCATCAATTTCTTATCTGAGCTAGTAAAAGAACTGACAGGAAAAATATTTAGTATACAAAGTTTTTGGACATTTTGGGAATATTCTGTTTTAATACCCTGGATAAACAGTTTAGAACTGGAAAATAAAAAATTGCAATTTTTTAGACCTCGGCTATTCAATAGTTTGTCATGGGGGCCAGTTCATGAAAAGCATCCCGAATGAGGGGCCTTAGAGATATGACTTGCTATATGAGTGATGACACAACAGCATATTAGAGCCCATATGCTGTATTTTTGCTCCTTAAGACACCCACGTTGTACTTTTCTACATTAATATATTGTATTTTGAAACTACATAACATCACTGCATTGTACAATGTGGCTCTTTTTTTTTTTTTTTTACAAACATTTAAATGTTGTATTTTAAAGCACAACAAAAGCAGTGCATTGCTTAAGTAGGCTTCTTCTACATGCAGACACATTCAGATGCTATGTTTTAAACTGCATAACAATTAGGGATGCAACAATTCTAGATTTTGGTTGTACGATTATATAGTCAAAAAAATAATCATGGTTTCACGGTTATCACGTCTAATGTCAATTTAAGCTTTATATTCGGTAAGTAGTTAAATGAACTGTTGTTATCATCTGCGTTCATACATACCTAATCATTTTAATAATTTGTAGTAATTCGTCTAACATATCTTTTGTTTACATTGCACTGAAAGCCACGCACAACTACTCAGTGCGTGTGGAAGGCGTGAGCGCATCGCTCCACTTGCGCACGCATATTGGCATATCTTACATTGGGAATAACGAACTTGGGAGGGGAAAAAACGCAATATGAGAACGTCCCGCTGCTATAGTTAACCCAGTGTGTGTGCGTATTAGCCTTGGTGTAGCTATAAGCTCGGAGCTTTAAACTAGCGCACAGGTGGCATGACTTTGTTTAGTTGCAGCAGTTTCATTGCGTGCAACAGAAAAGCGGCGTTGAGAAGCCTTTAAGCTTAAGTATCTAAATGTTTTCGGCTGCTCGCGCCACTCGCTTAATGTCAAGTGACTCTTGCTCTGCACAGCCTTCAACTCCAGCTTGTGCTGTATTGAACAGACGCACGTCACTTTATAACTATAGCAGACGTTTTTCAACTGAACTAAATTTATTTTTATTGTCTTGGTCACACTATTTGGAGAGCTGAAACGAATTGCTTCGCGGGCCAAGTTCGACCCGCGGGCCACCAATTAAATAGCCCTGTTCTAGACTGATCTGGCTGGGAACTACTGTATACTCTTATTCTCATCCGTAATAATCAAGGAATTTTGCTGCTGTACCATGGTTCCAGCAGGTGCAATTAATATTCCATAATACCTGAAAATAGTCCCCAGATAGGAAACTTCTAACATGACCAACTGCTTGCACATGTGATGGTCGTGCTGCGTAATATCATTGCATATCAGCCTATAAACTAGCAACTTTTCATTTTCCATCAGTCTTAGTACATGATGTAACTGCAGAACAGTCAAGCATTAAACAGAAAAATTATCAATTTCATCTGTTTAACCCCAAATTAGGGCTGCACAATATATCTTAAAATGATCGTTATTGTGATAATACAGGGTTTCTGCAGATATCATAATGTCAAATTTAAGACTTTTTAAGACCTTTTTAAGACCATTAAGTATTAAATTTAAGACCTATATCACAATATCAAAAACACGCATACACATAAAGAGAAAATACAAAATCACAAAATTAGTGGTAAAATAAACGTATTTAAAATGAACAGTACTAAAGACAGGTTAGATGCAGCATTGAACTACAGAAAAAACAAACAAACACCTTAAGTCTGATTTATACTTTCGCCTGGCGCCACATCACGCACCTCATGAAACAGACGAGGCTTTTATACTTGACACGTTCGCTATTGAAATATTCTTTTAAATGACAGGGGGCGGTCAAAAGAAACAGACAGTAAAATCAGATAGATAAACAGAGAAGTAGAAAGTTTCCGGAACTAGGTCATATCATTAATACCATTCAAGATAATTGTTTTTTATTATTTTTTTAATTTATCGTAAAGATTTTTATAATCATTCAAGATTTTTTATATCTAATTTTTCAAATCTAAATGATGCATCGCTTGCTTTTGTTCATATCTCGGACAGTTCTACCTATTAAAGTTAATTATTAATGGCAACAGAACTTGGGTTGCTCTACAATTATATTTTTTATTATGGAAAGAATAAAAACAAAAAAGAAGTAAACACTAAAAATACTGACGTTTTTTTTTTTTTTAGCAGAAAGCTGATTGGCTATTGCATGTCAGCCTCATTTGTAGTTGTAATATCGCAAATTACAATTGGACTAGTGAAACGAAGAACTACAACACCACGAAAACCAAGCAACAACAACAAAAAAGAATTTAAATGAGCATTAGATGTAGCGTTATATGGACATCAGAAAATTAAGACCTGTGCAAAAATATTGAAGACCTAGAACAGCCAATTTAAGACTTTTTAAGGCCTTAAATTTCGATTTTTAATTTTTAGACTTTTTAAGACCCCGCGGAAACCCTGTAATAGTAAATGAATTATATGTATTGTATACATTTATTTTATGCATTGGTTGTTTATCTAAATTTGACATAGATTAAATACGGCCCACGTATGTGTAAGCAGAAAAAAAATAAGAGTCAGATTTACTGAGATCAGATTCAAGCCTTGTTCATATGTGGAAATTTATTCGATATGAATCGGATACGTGCCCTCGTGTCTGCAGTGTAAGCAGGGAGATCAGATTTTCACCTGTCAATGCAAGTCACACGGCATTAAAAACGGCAGTGAATGACGTCACATCTGGCGCTTTCATTTTGGAACCAAGATCTGCCCAAACCTTATATTTTTATATATATACATGATGAATCATCTGTTGAACTGCATCCCAATCATCACAAATACTGCAGAAGACCTTTTGGAACCCGCATGAACCCAAGATTCTCACAGAAATCAGTCAAGTTTGGTGATGGAAAAATCACGGTTTGGGGTTACATTCAGTATAAGGGTGTGTGAGAGATCTGCAGAGTGGATGGCAACATCAACAGCCTGAGCTATCAAGATATTTGTGCTGCCCATTACATTACAAACCACAGGAGAGGGCAAATTCTTCAGCCGGATAGCGCTCCTTCTCATACTTCAGCCTTCACATTAAAGTTCCTGAAAGCAAAGAAGCTCAAGGTGCTCCAGGATTGGCCAGCCCAGTCACCAGAAATGAACATTATTGAGCATGTCTGGGGTAAGATGAAGGAGGAGGCGTTGAAGATGAATTCAAAGAATCTTGATGAGCTCTGGGAGTCCTGCAAGAACGCTTTCTTTGCCATTCCAGATGACTTTAGTAATTTATTAAAGTTATTAGAGTCATTGCAGAGATGTATGGATGCAGTCCTCCAAGCTCATGATGGAGTCAGACATAATATTCATTCTTTTTCCACTGCAGCATGACTTTATATTCTACACTGGACATTATTTCTGTTCAGTGACAAGACTTTTGTTTAAGCAAAGTCAGACCTTATTGTCCTAATTAAATAATTAAAAATCAAGACCTGGTCATGTTTTATTTTGGTCAAATAAGCGTAATCTAGGGGCCTTTGCCTTTCATATTAGCCACTTCTGATACCAAATGATCAACTAGAAGTCAGGTTATTATTTGTTATTCCTAAAACTTGGATAGGCGACAAGACTTTTGTCAGGTAGTGTATATCTGTGCAGCAATACACTGCAGATTTTGAGCCTAAAAATGAGCCCATGTTCAAAAAAGTGCAGTGTTCCTTTAACTTCAAATGCATGTGAGATTCTCAACACTAAAATAATAAGTGTTCCCTTAATAGGTCGACTGCTGCCAAGCTCTGGAATGCAACCACACCAATAAACGCGCCAACAGATAACTGTACACACTAATGAGACATTGCCTCACATCTGTCAGCAACCCCATTTACTCTCCACCTTCCAAACAACACTTTAATTCTACCTATAGGTATATAAAAAAGCCCAGAGAGAAAATTGCTTATTGCCGCAATTAATCAGGAGTTCAACTGGCTCCAGTCGCAATAAAACGCAGCCAATTACATGATAACCGGCTTCTGAGGGCACTCACTCAGTCACTCGTCTAATTATTCCTGTGCCATTCCCAGTAAGCATCGAGATTTACTCATCAAAGGCCAACGCAAGTGGCACTAGAGAACATCTGGAAGTCTTCACTCAGCATCAAAACCATTTAACACCTGTTTTATATATTAAACAATACACTGCTCCCAGAATGCCTTGTGTTTCTTACATTGAAATGTCCCTGTAGAGTCACATTTGTCCTGCGTTGCTTGGCGACTCTTAGACTGGAGTGTTTTTAAGGTTCATTTAGAGTAGGGTTGCTTTATATATAGGAAATATATTGTGATGATAGTTTGTGTAATATTCATTCATTCATTTTTCTTCGGTTTAGTCCCTTTATTAATCTGGGGTCGTTACAGTGGAATGAACTGCCAACTTATCCAGCACATTTTTTTACACAGCGGATGCCCTTTCAGCGGCAACTTAACACTGGGAAACACCCATACACAGTCATTCACACACGCACACTCATACACTACGGCCAATTTAGTTTATTCAATTCACCTATAGCGCATGTGTTTGGACTGTGCAAACTAATGTGTATAATATCTGTATCTGTATTTATTTTATGTGCTGTATACATACTGTAGGTGGTCATCAAAATTTGACCAATCAGATGATTACTATACTTGTACTCACCCTAACACTAGGCAGTCCCACATGAAAATTTGCAGATAGTTTAGCCCCTCATTGAGTCTATTTACTTACTAAAAGTGTGCAAAAAATATATTTATTCAATGTTTATATCAATTTCAGTAATATTATTGACTAATGTGCAAATGTGCATATGATTTATTTACAATAAAGTTTGTAAAGTAATATTTTCTGTGTTTTAGCAGACATAGTATATAAGAAACTTGCTTTGTTTACCAAACAAGTAGATCTAAGTTGATTTGTATTGCAACCCTTAAATCAAATTTTGAGTTATTTTTTATTTATTTTAATTTCAGTTATTTAAAAATTAATGTTTTCAGTTTTTAGTTACAATACTCCCAGAATCAATCTGCATAAATCTGCTCATTTCTTTAAAAAATACATTAAAACATAAAAAGTCTGAAAGTTTAGACCTTGACAGTACTTTTGTAAGCCTGAATTATATTTAATTAGATAAAAATATCTAATATTGACATAAATATTGACGTGTTTCACACCTGAGCAGACAAACCCCCTCCAATCTTATGAAAATATTTTTTATAATAATAGTAATAATAATAATAAAATAATAATATATAATAATATTTATAATAATACTTGTAATAATAATAATAATAATAATAATAATATATTTATAATAATAATGATAAAAACAACAACAATAATAATATATTTATAATAATAATATATTTATAATAATAAAAGCAACAATAATAGTAATAATAATAATAATAATAATAATAATATATTTATAATAATAATAATATATTTATAATAATAATAACAATAATAATATTTATAATAATAATATTAATAAAAAATATAATAATAATAATAACAATAATAATATATTTATAATAATAATAATAATAATAATAATAAAATCAATAATATTAATAATACATTTATAATAATAATAATAATAATAATAATAATAATAAAATCAATATTAATAATATATTTATAATAATAATAATAATAATAATAATAATAATAATAAAAATATATATATATGAATAACAATAGTAATAATAATAATAATAATAATAATAATAATAATAATAATAAAATCAATAATAATAACAACAATAATAATAGTAATAATAATAATAATTATTATTATAATAATATTAATAAAATCAATAATAATAATAATATATTTATAATAATAATAATAATAATAGTAATAATAATAATTATTATTATCATTACTATTATTATTTTATCTTAATTGTTTATTTGATATGTCAGTTGTTTATATTATTTAGTATTATGGCATTTATTTATAAATTTAGTTTAAAGTTTTAATTATTGCATGTGTCTATATATATATTTTTTTTTTGTCATTTTTGTTTTTAATTTGGGGATGAGAAATAATAATCAACACAGCCCCCAAAACTCACTATCTGCACACTGTAGCCTCGCTGGAAAGCATCGCTCACTCCTACTATCTCTCACAGGCCAAAAATATCTTCAAGGACAAATCCTATTCAGGATGCCACCTGTTTATTTCTCACCCTTTGGCAGGTGGTACAGATCTTACAGAACAAAAACACTCATGATAACATACTGTTACTACAAAGTAATAAACAATACACAATAGCACTTTCTGAACACTTTACTCCTCAGAACTTTATATGATTCATATCGGCACTGGTGGGAGATGTGCACTGGCATGAGGCCGCAAGCCAGTGAGGATATACAGCCATATTGCACTGCTACGAGTGTGATATTGTGTTTATACAACAGTTCGACGGCATAATCATGTATATAAAAAAGAAAATCAAACACGGAGAGTCTAAAAACCCTTTTGTATGAGGAACTACTTTCTTCAGCCATTCATTCACATCTGTAGCTGATGTCAGAACAGCAGAAACCATTACTAAGTTTATAAGGCTGAACAGCATGAAATGCCATCAGTCTACAGAGATTTCCCAGTATTTCTCTGTTGCAATCAGGAAAAAAAAAGCCAAAGCAAGGCAAACAAAAAAAATGCTAAACACATGTAAGCATTTCTTCTTACTAGTTAACAGTCTGCAGTAACGAAAACAGGAGACTCATTAGAAACACTCATAGATGTGTCCCATCTCACACTCAATACACTACAATTACTGTGGTATAAATACAGCACTACAACATATAAAAGAAAGAGATCGATCGTCACTACCCAGTTTAATAATGATTTGATCAGCTGTAGTTTGTAGTTTTATGCTGAGTTTTTTCCCCCAAGGACTTATTATGCGGTTTTTGTCGCCATCTTGTGGCGGAATGTCTACCGTTTTTGCACTGCTCAGTCTGACAGGTTAATGGCCGCTGACGCACTGTATCTCCGAAATTATAAATATTTAAAATAGGCTCTGTCCTCATGCTGCGTTCACACCAGACACGGATGAAGAGTCAAGCGTGAGTGATTTACATGTTAAGTCAATGCAAAGATGTGAATAGACATTCTGCGGCGTGATACGCGCGAATGAAGCGGCTGCGTTAACCAATCAGGAGCTTGCTCTTGCTCTGTTGCTGGTGTTCTAGGGAAAAATCCTCCTGTCGACACCAGACAACAGTTCATCAAACTGGCTCAGCTCAGTCGGAAGCACCGCTGAAAGCTTCCATCACCCATGTACAATTTCTGGAGGATGTAATGAAAGGATCTGGTGGACTCAGACATGACGCCGAATGAATCGATGCTGTTTATCAGCCTTCCTAAAGCACATAAACACAGCTATTCTCTCAATAAAATCCATGTTAGCCATTTAGCAACGAAGCTAGAGGCAAAGGGCAGACAGAAGCCCTGCCCATGACACGAATCCACGTTTATTGTGAAGTGAATTTGACGCGCGAATGAAGTGAGTAAACTTAAAATGTTCACGTGTCTATTTACACGCGAATAGCGTGATTTATGCGCACGTGCCGCCTCTGGTCTGAACACAGCATTATAAATAAACTGCATAGTTGCAATCTAAACAACTCCGTTCTCGCCTATAAGAACTTCAAAAGTACATTATGTTGTCCAACAGCTGCAATATTTGTCAAACTGTAGTGAGTTTATTGATCTGCTGTCACTCTGTGTGGGTGGAGTAATACACAAGGGTGAGGAGGCTGTACGAGTGCTGTTATTACGGGAATATCGCACGGCTATCAGCCAATCAGATTCGAGAACCAGACAGAAGTCTTGTATGTATGTATGTATGTTTGTATGTATGTATGTATGTATGTATGTATGTATGTATGTATGTATGTAGTTATGTATGTAGTTATGTTTATGTTGGTTCTGTTTCACAATTTTATCAATTGGGGTCAAAAAATCACGAATCTGAACACTTAAGGGGAAAAAACTAATCTTAAACTGGATTGACACTTAAACTTACACTGCTCACAAACACACAAACAGAACAAATATTGGTATCAGGATTCCAAAAGGAGTTCAAAAATATTGACAGCAATCTAACATCGTGCATCCCTGCTATACATATAACAAGATTTAAATAAAAGGGAAAAATGAAGTCCTTATTTATTGATTAAGAATTTAAGTTTATTTAAACTCATTTTGTGTATTTTCTGGAACTGCTGCATATTTAAATCACTATACCACTGTTACCATGAAATAAAACGATCCAAAATGTGAAATAGAATTGTAGTCAAACCACCCACCCTAATTTACAAGCACTTAACCAATCTCTTGTAGGGGCTTGATCATGACGTAGTGCCTGTTGCTGGTGTTCTAGGGGAAAATCCTCCTGTCGACACCGGACAACAGTTCATCAAACTGGGCTCGGCTCAGTCTGAAGCACCGCTAAAAGCTTCCATCATCCAGGTACAGTTTCTGGAGGAGTTTATTAACTCACAGAGTTGTGTGCAGCTCTGAAAGGATCTAGTGGACTCAGACACGACGCCAAATGAATCGATGCTGTTTATCAGCCTTCCTAAAGCACATAAACACAGCTATTATCTCAATAAAATCCATGTTAGCCATTTAGCAATGAAGCTAGAGTCAAAGGGCAGACAGAAGCCCTGCCCATGACACGAATCCACGTCTATTGTGAAGTGAATTTGACACGCGAATGAAGTGAGTAAACTCAAAATGTTCACGTGTCTATTTACACGCGAATAGCGTGATTTATCCGCACGTGCTGAGTCTGGTCTGAACACAGCATTATAAATAAACTGCATAGTTGCAATCTAAACAACTCCGTTCTCGCCTATAAAAACTTCAAAAGTACATTATGTTGTCCAACAGCTGCAATATTTGTCAAACTGTAGTGAGTTTATTGATCTGCTGTGTGGGTGGAGTAATACACAAGGGTGAGGAGGCTGTACGAGTGCTGTTATTACGGGAATATCGCACGGCTATCAGCCAATCAGATTCGAGAACCAGACAGAAGTGTTGTATGTATGTATGTATGTATGTATGTATGTATGTATGTATGTATGTATGTATGTATGTATGTTTATGTTGGTTCTGTTTCACAATTTTATCAATTGGGGTCAAAAAATCACGAGTCTGAACATTTAAGGGGAAAAAAACTAATCTTAAACTGGATTGACACTTAAACTTACACTGCTCACAAACACACAAACAGAACAAATATTGGTATCAGGATTCCAAAAGGAGTTCAAAAATATTGACAACAATCTAACATCGTGCATCCCTGCTATACATATAACAAGATCTAAATAAAAGGGAAAAATGAAGTCCTTATTTATTGATTAAGAATTTAAGTTTATTTATTTAAACTCATTTTGTGTATTTTCTGGAACTGCTGCATATTTAAATCACTATTGACCTTATTCTTCAATGTGGAAGTACACTCGTTTTTGCGTTGTCGCCTGTGGGAGAAATGACTAGGAATAATAAACGGCAGAAAACGGTCAAACTACTCGCTCTACAAACAAGTGTTTGCATGATTATACAGACAAAGCAGAATCATATAATAAGAAAACATCAGTTTGCAACATCAAGCAGCAAAACGAGCTGTTTTAACGTCTAAAAATGAATGGAAGTGAATGAGACCTGAAGTCTCGAGCCAAAAGGATTCAAATGACTGCGCCCGCTCGTACATGAAGAATAAGGTGAATACTGTTACCATGAAATAAAACCATCCAAAATGTGAAATAGAATTTTTGTCATACCACCCACCCTAATTTACATTTAGCTTTCTTTTTTAAGTTTAAGTAAATCTAATAAACTTTTATGCACCTGCCCTGAAAAAAAAAAATCATTGGATTTACTACATTTTTTTTAAAGGTAAGTGGTTGCAAACGATTTATTTGGGCTGAATTTAAACATACAAATAAAGTTGAAAAATTCTAAATTTAATTTGTTCGTTTAAATTCAGGCAACGCGGTGGCGCAGTGGGTAACACGTTCGCCTCACAGCAAGAGGGTTGCTGGTTTCAGTTTCAGAGTTTGCATGTTCTCCCCGTGTTCGTGTGGGTTTCCCCCGGGTGCTCCGGTTTCCCACACAGTCCAAAGACTGTGTGGGAATAGGTGAATTGGGTATGCTAAAATTGACCGCTGTGTGTGTGTGTGTGTGTGTGCGTGTTAATGAGTGTGGATGTTTCCCAGTGATGGGTTGCGGCTGAAAGGGCATCCACTGCGTAAAAAAAAATGTGCTGGATAAGTTGGCGGTTCCTGGATTAATAAAGGGACTATGCCGAAAAGAAAATGAATGAATGAATGTTTAAATTGTTTACAACCATTCATTCATACACTCTCACATTCACACTCATACACTAAGGCCAATTTTGATTACCCAATTCACCTATATGTGTTTGGACTGTGGGGGATACCGGAGCACCCGGAGGAAACCCACACTAACACAGGGAGAACATGCAAACTCCAGAGAGAAATGCTAACTGGCCCAGCCAGAACTTGAACCAGTGACCTTCTTGCTGTGAGGCGACAGTTCTAACCACTGAGCCACCATGCTGCCCCTATTTGCAACTACTCTTTACTTTTTATAAATCCAACGAACCATTTTTTTTACCACTGCCTCCTTTGACCCTGAGAGGGTTAAACCAAAAACCTGCCATGCAAATCAGACATTTGCAGGTCTTCGAGCAGCTGTTGGCTCAGAAACCATCAAGTAGGCCGTCACTGCTAAATTGCTCATTACCTGAGAATCACAGATTGACCACACTAGCGAAAGCCTCCAAATTGGCTGTGAGAAAGCCTCCAAAAGCCATTTCTCAAAGCGCAAAGCTAGCACTTAAAGACACCCACACTCGCGCGCCTGACGGAAAATTACAACTCGCTGCAGAGTCGCATACGTAAGAGCGAGAAACCGTAAACAGAAACTCACGGAAAACAAAACTAAATTAAATCTCCTTTGTATTTCCAAAAGGGATCGAAATCCCGCTTATTTAATTCTCCAGTAGAGTTATGTGACTTTTACGAGGAGAATTACACTGGCCACAAATTGCGCTCAACAATTCCAATACTTTAGGGCTGGACCACTTTAAAATGGCTCTGCGCTGCGATTATAAATATAACTGTTTTACGGCTGTGTTATTACGCACTGAGAAGGGGGAGAGCGGCCCGATCCTGTGGCTGTAGCGCCTGATGGCCTCTCTGATGTGGGCTGGCTGGATGGCACTGCTCTGAGTCTCTGATACACACGCTGCTGCGCTCTGAAACATACACACACAGCACAGCTCGCATTAGTGCTCATTCAAAAACACTGTGGGAGTCCTGCAGTTTCATGAACACACACAAATGCACGCACACACATACACAAATACTAACACACACACACACATGCATGCAAGTGCATACACACATATACAAACGCACACAAAACACACACATGTACACAAATACTAACAGACAAACACACACACACACACACACACACACACACACACACACACACACACACACACACACACACACACACACACACACACACACACACACACACACACACAAACATACAAAGTCAAATACACAAATTGACACACATACACACACACAACACACATGCAAGCAAACACAAACATACACACAAATACATACACACACATACAAACACACAAACACGCAAGCAAGCAAACACAAACATACACACACACGCAAACACACGCACGCACACACACACACACACACACACACACACACACACACACACACACACACACACACACACACACACACAAATACTAACACATCACACACAAATACCAACATGTCACACACTCAAAAACTACCACACACACACACTAAGACAAAAACTAACACACACACACACACACACACACACACACACACCCACACACACACACAAACATACAAAGTCAAATACACAAATTAACACACACACATACACATACACACAACACACATGCAAGCAAACACAAACATACACACAAATACATACACTCACATACAAACACACACACACACACAAACATACAAAGTCAAATACACAAATTAACACACACACATACACATACACACACACACACACACACAACACACATGCAAGCAAACACAAACATACACACAAATACACACACACACACGCAAGCAAACACAAATATATACACACACACACACACACAAATACTAACACATTACACACAAATACCAACATGTCACACACTCAAAAACTACCACACACATACACACTAAGACAAAAACTAACACACACACACACACACACACACACACACACACACACACACACACAAACATACAAAGTCAAATACACAAATTAACACACACACATACACACACACAACACACATGCAAGCAAACACAAACATACACACAAATACACACACACACACACACACACAAGCAAACACAAATATACACACACTCACACACACACAAATACTAACACATTACACACAAATACCAACATGTCACACACTCAAAAACTACCACACACATACACACTAAGACAAAAACTAACACACACACACACACACACACACACACACACACACACACACACACACACACACACACACACACACAAACATACAAAGTCAAATACACAAATTAACACACACACACATACACACACACACACACACATGCAAGCAAACACAAACATACACACAAATACATACACACACATACAAACACACACACACACACACAAACACACATGCAAGCAAACACAAACATACACACACACACACACACACAAATACCAACATGTCACACACACAAAAACTATCACACACATACACACTAGGACAAAAACTAACACACACACACACACACACACACACACACACACACACACACACACACACACACACACACACACACACACACACACACACACACAATCATACACAGTCAAATACACAAATTAACACACACACATACACATACACACACACAACACACATGCAAGCAAACACAAACATACACACAAACACACACACACACACACACACACACACACACACACACACACACAAACATACGCACACACACACACACACACACACAAATACTAACACATCACACACACAAACACACACACACAAAACCTAAGACACATACACACTAACACACAACTATTAACACATCACACACAAATACCAACACGTCACACAAACACACATAAAATACTAAAACATGCATACACATTAATACAAAAACTAATATACACAAACACAAACACACAAAATACAAACACACACGCAAACACAAACACAAAATACATACACAAATACACACAAACACAAAAAAATACACACACAACCACTAACACACACACGAACGTGTACACAACACACAAACAATAACACACTAACTCAAATGCACACACACGCATGCACGCAAACACACACACACACACAGCCCGCTCTTCACCTCTGGAGAAATATAAACACTACGTGTCATTTGATGCTTTATGAACGTCTGCTATAGAGCAGGCTGACAGTAAACGCTGCGTGTGATTGGCTGTAATTGCAGCGTCTCTCAAGGCATTGGAGGGAAGGGAACAATTCTGACTGTATCTCTTCTCAGACAAAGGAAAAACAACTTCCCTATTTGGATGTTTGCAGTAAACATCAGAGCAACTGGAGTCAGTAAAACAGGATGAAGAGGAAAACACTGAGACTTGTTCTCCGCTAATGTTTTTGAAGAGTCTACAGCAAACATTGCAATAACCCCAGGCTTCTTCTAGTGTAACACACACACACACACACACACAAACACACACACACATGGTGAAGGACTTTTGGGTAAATTCGTGAGTTTAAGGAATCTGCTGATAGTGATGGAAAACAGGATTTTAACAAGACCATCACTAGTTTGACCAGCTATATTACATTTTATTTAAACTATTACTACTATGTATAATAATACACACAAGTATATATATATATATATATGAAGAGTTTAGTTGCAAAACGAGATATATCCATTTTGAGAAATGTTGGTTATTTGACATTATTATGTAAGACATCAATAGTCAAGTTCCTTCACAATTTTTGTTCATTAAACTATTACTTGAGCTCAGTGAAGGCCAGGAACACAATGTTCTTCAAATCCAGGATATTTTTTATTCAATTTTATGTCTATAAATAGTTCATAAATAAGTAAAAAACCATGGCGAAATGCAACATATTTATCTGAACATTGTCAAACATCTTAAATTGGTTAAAAAAACAATACATCATAAATATATGTAATAATATATACAAAGATTGATTAATAATAATTAGATTCTGAGTTAGCTTTGGCCAGAACGTACACAACACAATATAGCATAACTTTTTTTTTTTTGCAAAATGCTCTATATCCACCTTAGGCTATATTCTACTACTGTAATACCATTAAGAAAAGCTAGTGAATCAATGTTTTGTTTGATAAGTAAGATTAACCGATCACACCAGTTTCCAGGCACAGCTTCATGCAAGGAAACGGGAGCGCGCACGCGTTTTAAACAGTCGCGCGCATCACATCAGCTGTTGGCGCGAGCGATCATCCTCTCATTCGGTATTCACCTTCCCGCGCGAACAGTTATCTCTGTCAGTCGTGCTGCTTCTCGATTCTAAGATCACATTTGCCATCCTTATTGTCGAACCCTGCTTTTAAGAAAACTACATCGAAATCCATGACGTTATAGCTCGACTCTGAAGCTTTGATTCCCTGACTGACAGACAGCAGCTCATCAGTGCCTACGTGACTGACAGCTCGCCTACAGTATAAACAATTAAATGGTAAACGGTTTTTAGTTAGCCTATTGAATCCTCTTTTTAAAAATATGTTTTTTGTTTTGATATTATCGTTAAATCAATGAGCAAACTCGGAGCACTTCACCGGCGGTGACTCTCTTCCCAGGGGATGCTGAGCTCGCGCAGCATCCTGAACGTTCCATTATATCGCACTTTGTAAAAAAACTGGTCTGGCGGATATCGCATTTTGAGAAAAAATAAATTTTAAAGTAGGCCTAAAATGTACATTCTTCAATGTTATTAATGGCAGCAATTCACACATAGATTAAGGTACATCTGAACAGTGATTTCCAATAATAAAATCCAAATGTCAAAAAATGCCGTTTATCGCGTTTTGCAACCAAACTCTTTATATATATATATATATATATATATATATATATATATATATATATATATATATATATATATATATATATATATATATATATATATATATATATATATATACACAATTTATTAACTTATTAAATAATATTTTACATATTTTAATTACATTTACGTTATGGAACAATAATTATATACATTTAAGAATATCTGTCTGTCAATCTGTCTGTCTGTCTGTTCATCTGTTTGTCTATCCATCCATCCATCCATCCATCTATCTATCTATCTATCTATCCGTCCGACTGTCCGATCTTTACTTTTCCACATTTTTTTTTGTTTCAGCCTTATTCCAAAATGGATTAAATTCATTGATTTCCTCAAAATTCTACACACAATACCCCATAATGACAATGTGAAAAAAGAGTTTTTGAAATTGTTGCAAATTTATTACAAATAAAAAAGCTGAAGAATCACATGTACATCAGTATTCACAGCCTTTGCCGTGAATCTCTAAATTGAGCTCAGGTACATTCTGTTTCCACTGATCATTCTTGAGATGTTTCAGCAGCTTCATTGGAGTTCACCTGTGGTGAATTCAGTTGATTGGACATGATTTGAAAAGGCATACACCTGTCTATATAAGGTCCCAGGGTTGACAGTGCATGTCAAAGCACAAACCGAGCATGAAGACAAAGGAATTGTCTGTAGACCTCAGAAACAGGATTGTCTCAAGCACAAGGCTGGGGAAGGTTACAGAACAATTTCTGCTGCTCTGAAAGTTCCAATGAGCACAGTGGCCTCCATCATCCGTAAGTGGAAGATGTTTGGAACCAACAGGACTCTTCCTAGAGCTGGCCAGACATCTAAGCTGAGTGATCGGGGGAGAAGGGCCTTAGTCAGGGAGGTGATCAATAACCCGATGGTCACTCTGTCTGAGCTCCAGCGTTCTTCTGTGGAGAGAGGAGAACCTTACAGAAGGACAACCATCTGTGCAGCAATCCACCAATCAGGCCTGTATGGTAGAGTGGCCAGACGGAAGCCACTTCCAGCCTGGAGTTTGCCAAAAGGCATCTGAAGGACTCTCAGACCATAAGAAACTAAATTCTCTGGTCTGATTGAGTGAATGCCAGGCGTTACATTTGGAGAAAACCAGGCACCGCTCATCACCAGGCTAACACCATCCCTACAGTGAAGCATGGTGGTGGCAGCATCATGCTGTGGGGATGTTTTTCAGCAGCAGGAACTGGAAGACTAGTCAGGATAGAGGGAAAGATGAATGCAGCAATGTACAGAGACATCCTGAATAAAAACCTGCTTCAGAGTGCTCTTGACCTCAGACTGGGGCGACGGTTCATCTTCCAGCAGGACAATGACCCAAAGCACACCACCAAAATATCAATGGAGTGGCTTCACAACAACTCGGTCAATGTCCTTGAGTGGCCCAGCCAGAGCCCATATCTAAATCCTATTGAACATTTCTGTAGAGATCTGAAAATGGCTGTACGCCGTCGCTTCCCATCCAACCTGATAGAACTTGAGAGGTACTGCAAAGAGGAATGGGCAAAAATTCCCAAAGACAGGTGTGCCAAGCTTGTGGCATCATATTCAAAAAGACTTGAGGCTGTAATTGCTGCCAAAGGTGCATCAACAAAGTATTGAGCAAAGGCTGTGAATACTGACGTACATGTGATTTTCCAGGGTTTTTATTTGCAATAAATTAGCAACAATTTCAAAAAAATCTTTTTTTACATTGTCATTATGGGGGATTGTGTGGAGAACGTTGAGGAAATAAATCAATTTTGGAATAAGGCTGTAACATAAAAAAATGTGGAAAAAGTGAAGCGCTATGAATACTTTCCGTATGTTTGTATGTATGTACAGTTGAAGTCAGAATTATTAGCCCCCCTTTGAATTTTTTCTTCTTTTTAAAATATTTTCCAATTGATGTTTAACAGAGCAAGGAAATTATCACAGTATGTCTGATAATATTTTTTCTTGATTTATTTTGGCTAGAACAAAAGCAGTTTTTAATTTTTTAAAAACCATTTTAAGGTCAAAATTATTAGCCCCTTTAAGCTATATTTTGTCTGATAGTCTACAAAACAAATCATCGTTATACAATAACTTGCCTAATTACCCTAACCTGCCTAGTTAACCTAATTAACCTAGTTAAGCCTTTAAATGTCACTTTAAGCTGTATAGAAGTGTCTTGAAAAATATCTAGTGAAATATAATTTACTGTCATCATGACAAAGATAAAATAAATCAGTTATTAGAGATGAGTTATTAAAACTATTATGTTTAGAAATGTGTTGAAGAAATCTTCTCTCCGTTAAACAGAAATTGGGAAAAAAATAAACAGGGGGGCTAATAATTCTGACTTCAACTGTATGTATGTATGTATATGTCTGTCTGTCTGTTTATCTATCTGTCGATGTATCTAACTGTCTGATGGTCTATCTATCTGTCTGTCTGTCTGTCTGTTTATCTATCTATCTATCTATCTATCTATCTATCTATCTATCTATCTATCTATCTATCTATCTATCTATCTATCTATCTATCTATCTATCTATCTATCTATCTATCTATCTATCTATCTATCTGTCTATCTGTCTGTCTGTCTGTCTGTCTGTCTGTCTGTCTGTCTGTCGATCCATCTATCTGTATGTCTGTCTTTCTATCTATCTGTCAGTTGATCTATCTATCTATCTATCTGTATGTCTGGCTTTCTAGCTATCTTTCTGTCTGTCTGTCGATCTATCTATCTGTCTGTCTTCCTATTTGTCTGTCTGTCTGTGTGTCTGTCTATATATCTGTCTGTCTGTCTGTCTGTCTTTCTGTCTGCAACATTTGTGTACCTTCTTCCTCTTTCTCGGTTTAGCTTTACTGCTGGCATCTTGATTGGGTCCTCCATTGCCCTGCACCATCGAGTGCATCTTCCCCTGGTGTCCCGCGCCGGACGGAGTGGATGGAGGGGTGTTATCTGGAGAATCCAAATCCTTTTTGCTGCTCGAAGCCTAATAACAAACCAGACAAAAAAAATTAAATTATGAGATGATGTTATTCTACTCAGTCCATCCATCCAATATTCAACAACTATACAGGGAGTGCAGAATTATTAGGCAAGTTGTATTTTTGAGGATTAATTTTATTATTGAACAACAACCATGTTCTCAATGAACCCAAAAAACTCATTAATATCAAAGCTGAATATTTTTGGAAGTAGTTTTTAGTTTGTTTTTAGTTTGAGCTATTTTAGGAGGATATCTGTGTGTGCAGGTGACTATTACTGTGCAGAATTATTAGGCAACTTAACAACAAACAAATATATACCCATTTCAATGATTTATTTTCACCAGTGAAACCAATATAACATCTCAACATTCACAAATATACATTTCTGACATTCAAAAACAAAAACAAATCAGTGACCACTATAGCCACCTTTCTTTGCAAGGACACTCAAAAGCCTGCCATCCATGGATTCTGTCAGTGTTTTGATCTGTTCACCATCAACATTGCGTGCAGCAGCAACCACAGCCTCCCAGACACTGTTCAGAGAGGTGTACTGTTTTCTCTCCTTGTAAATCTCACATTTGATGATAGACCACAGGTTCTCTATGGGGTTCAGTTCAGGTGAACAAGGAGGCCATGTCATTAGTTTTTCTTCTTTTAGATCTTTTCTTGCCAGCCACGCTGTGGAGTACTTGGACGCGTGTGATGGAGCATTGTCCTGCATGAAAATCATGTTTTTCTTGAAGGATGCAGACTTCTTCCTGTACCACTGCTTGAAGGTGTCTTCCAGAAACTGGCAGTAGGACTGGGAGTTGAGCTTGACTCCATCCTCAACCCGAAAAATCCCCACAAGCTCATCTTTGATGATACCAGCCCAAACCAGTACTCCACCTCCACCTTGCTGGCGTCTGAGTTGGACTGGAGCTCTCTGCCCTTTACCGATCCAGCCACGGGCCCATCAAGACTCACTCTCATTTCATCAGTCCATAAAACCTTAGAAAAATCAGTCTTGAGATATTTCTTGGCCCAGTCTTGACGTTTCAGCTTGTGTGTCTTGTTCAGTGGTGGTCGTTTTTCAGCCTTTCTTACCTTGGCCATGTCTCTGAGTATTGCACACCTTGTGCTTTTGGGCACTCCAGTGATGTTGCAGCTCTGAAATATGGCAAAACTGGTGGCAAGTGGCATCTTTGCAGCTGCACGCTTGACTTTTCTCAGTTCATGGGCAGTTATTTTACGCCTTGGTTTTTGGTTTGCTTTTTCCACACGCTTCTTGTGACCCTGTTGACTATTTTGAATGAAATGCTTGATTGTTCGATGATCACGCTTCAGAAGCTTGGCAATTTTAAGAGTGCTGCATCCCTCTGCAAGATATCTCACTATTTTTGACTTTTCGGAGCCTGTCAAGTCCTTCTTTTGACCCATTTTGCCAAAGGAAAGGAAGTTGCCTAATAATTATGCACACCTGATATAGGGCGTTGATGTCATTAGACCACACCCCTTCTCATTACAGAGATGCACATCACCTAATATGCTTAATTGGTAGTAGGCTTTTGAGCCTATACAGCTTGGAGTAAGACAACATGCATAAAGAGGATGATGTGCTCAAAATACTCATTTGCCTAATAATTCTGCACTGCCTGTACAGAATTAAATGTATTGTCATTATTGGTTTTTCTCTTTATTATTCAAGTTCAAATTCAAGTTTATCTGTATAGCGCTTTTCACAATCATTATTGTTACGAAGCAGCTTGAAAAAAACAGCTTTACACATTATTGCATTACAATCAAATTCAAAAAAGTTAAGGTTATTAGTTACCATAACTGTATTAGTAACTAGGGGTGTCACAATACTGGAATTCGGTACCAATCGGTACTGAAATTTTAAAACATTTTTTCCCGTGAACAATTAAGCGCCGTTGAGCGCGTTCTTAAACACCGCTTGATTTGTTCACATGCTCAACAGAAATGACTGTGATTGGCCGTGAAGGTCATCAGTTCACCGAACTCACCGCTGTTTACTGAGTGTAACTACAGATACAGGGACACTGAAGTGTTTCAAAGTCACGTCGTCAGCTAGTTTGTCTATAAGCTGACATACGAGCGATCCACTGATGAATCGCGGCTTTAAAATGCTTATATTATATTAAATTATATTAACAAAATAATAATAATAATAATAATAATATTGGCGTCACGGTGGCGCAGTGGGTAGCACGACCGCCTCGCAGCAAGAAGGTCACTGATTCGAGTCTCGGTTGGGTCAGTTGGCGTTTCTGTGTGGAGTTTGCATGTTCTCCCCGTGTTCGCGTGGGTTTCCTCTGAGTGCTCCGGTTTCCCCCACAAGTCCAAAGTATGGTATAGGTGAATTGGGTAAGCTAAATTGTCCGTAGTGTATGTGTGTGCATCAGTGTGTATGGATGTTTCCCAGTGATGTGTTGCAGCTGAAAAGGCATCCGCTGAGTAAAACATATGCTGGATAAGTTGGCGGTTCATCCCACTGTGGCCACCCCAGATTAATAAAGGGACTAAGCCGAAAAGAAAATGAATGAATGAATAATAATATTCTTATTATTATTAATATAAAATAAATCTATCTATCTATCTATCTATCTGTCTATCTATCTATCTATCTATCTATCTATCTATCTATCTATCTATCTATCTATCTATCTATCTATCTATCTATCTATCTATCTATCTATCTGTCTGTCTGTCTGTCTGTCTATCCACATATATACACACACACAAATGCTATTACTACATATTCATATATTATTAATTTTATTATTGTTGTTGTTCTTGTTGTTGTTGGTATTATTACTATTATTATCATCGTCATTAATATTACCTTTATCTATATATTATTTTAATATATTATTACACTCATAACACTTCAAATGTCTTGTTAGAACCGCCGTAACACTCCATGGTTTTTCAATGAGTATATATAGTATATTTAATCAATGTCAATAAAGTTGCCATATATGGTTCTTCATCTAGTAAAGGGCTAAAGAAAATGTACACCTGCTACATATAGTTTTACTAGTGACTTGCTTCTAGACTAGCTTCTATTGCCCTCATTTGTAAGTTGCTTTAGCTATATGAATAAATGTAAATAGTAAACTTGGAGAAATGGTAATCATATACACAAAAACGTGGATATATATTTCTTTTATTTTGGAGTGTTGTCATCAGACGATTGCTTACGGAGATCAGCATGTGCTCGACCTTCCTCACACAAACATCTTCAAGCAAACATTGGCTTTCACGCAACTTCTGACGTTAAAAAAAAGAGGTCAGGGCTACAAAACAGCCGAGCTCGACCCTGAAAACATCACCTGCAGTCTTACGACACGTCTCGGCTCTATCGCTCAAACCACAGGCTCATATTCTGGCACATGGGAACGCCATCGACCCCCAAGGTTTAGCAGAAAAAAAACAATGCTGGAATTCAGGCTAAAAAAAAAAAAAAAAAAACAAGTGGCCTTGGCGGCAGAGGCAGATGAGGTTCCTGTGGTTTCAGTGACAGTGAGGTCTATGCAGGGAGTGGATCCGCAGCTCAAAACCACCTTGGACAAACTCTTGGCAGCTCTGTTTGGCAAAAGGTCAAACCCACAGAGCAGGACACACACATGTTTGCTTTCTCTTCCAATGAACATCCCTATAGGAACGTTATCAGCACTGAGACCATTTAACTAGTCCACTGATTTATCAGAATATGGTAAGACATATTTTAAAGTGGGCCTCTTTTGCAACAGGTTTAACCTGTCAGCCAGCACCCCACTTATACATTTGCATATATGTATTTATATTTTACATATGTTTACTTATCATTTTTTCTGGCATATGGGGTGGGTTTGGGGTTTGTTCTTTATAATGTGACAAACTTTAAATAAAGTATTAAAAAAATAAAATCATGCTGTCAATCTGACCATTATGGCCATTCAAGGCAGAAATACTCTGTAATACTTGTTAGAATGAAATGTACACACATTTAGGAAAAGTCAGGGTATTATAGTTATGTGGGTTTTATTTGGACAAAGTTTGTTAAATACACTCACCGGCCACTTTATTAGGTACACCTGTCCAACTGCTCGTTATCGCAAATTTGTAAACAGCCAATCACATGGCAGCAACTCAATGCATTTAGGCATGTAGACATGGTCAAGACGATCTGCTGCAGTTCAAACCGAGCATCAGAATGAGGAAAGAAAGGGGATTTAAGTGACTTTGAACGTGGCATGGTTGCTGGTGCCAGACGGGCTGGTCTGAGTATTTCAGAAACTGCTGATCTACTGGGATTTTCACGCACAACCATCTCTAGGGTTTACAGAGAATGGTCCGAAAAAGAGAAAATATCCAATGAGCGGCAGTTCTGTGGGCGCAAATGCCTTGTTGATGCCAGAGGTGAAAGGAGAATGGCCAGACTGGTTTCAGCTGATAGAAAGGCAACAGTAACTCAAATAACCTCTCGGTACAACCGAAGTCTGCAGAAGAGCATCTCTAATCGCACAACACGTCCAACCTTGAGGCGGATGGGCTACAGCAGCAGAGGACCACACCTGGTGCCAATCCTGTCAGCTAAGAACAGGAAACTGAGGCTACAATTCGCACAGGCTCACCAAAAAAGGCTCATTGATTTCTGCTGCGACATTCATAGGGTAGGGTCAGAACTGGCATCAACAACATGAAAGCATGGATCCATCCTGCCTTGTATCAACAGTTCAGGCTGGTGGTAAGGGTGTAATGGTGTGGGGGATATTTTCTTGGCACACTTTGGGCTCATTAGCACCAATTGAGTACCTTGTTGAATCTACTATGCCACGAAGGATTAAGGTAGTTTTGATATATATATATACATACATACAGTTGCAATCAGAATTATTGAACCCCCTTTGAATTTTTTTTTCTTTTTTAAATATTTCCCAAATGACATTTAACAGAACAAGGAAATTTTCACAGTATGTCTGATAATATGTTTTCTTCTGGAGAAAGTCTTATTTGTTTTTTTTTCGACTAGAATAAAAGCAGTTTTTAATTTTTTAAAACCCATTTTAAGGTCAAAATTATTAGCCCCTTTAGGCTATATATTTTTTCAATAGTCTACAGATCAAACCATCGTTATACAATAACTTGCCTAATTACCCTAACCTGCCTAGTTAACCTAATTAACCTAGTTAAGCCTTTAAATGTCACTTTAAGCTGTATAGAAGTGTCTTGAAAAATATCTAGTCAAATATTATTTACTGTCATCATGACAAAGATAAAATAAATCAATTATTAGAAATGAGTTATTAAAACTATTATGTTTAGAAATGTGTTGAATTTTTTTTTCTCTCCGTTAAACAGAAATTGGGGAAAAAAATAAACAGGGGGGCTAATAAATCAGGGGGTTGAATAATTCTGATTGCAACTGTACATGTCACCCCCAGCCTATTCAGTTTAATATATTTTCCCATTTTTCTCTCTTTTAAATTTTACTTTTCTTTTTTCTTTTATTATCATCATTCATTTTATCTAATACACCATGCTGCCAACTTCAAATTTCACCACCGACCTGTTTATATGCTTAATTTGTAAAAAGAATGCACATCATATACTGTTTATAACCACCATATACTGTTTGTTGCACAATATGTGGGTTATAGTGTGGTTCACTTTTATAGTTTTTTTAAAACATTTTGTATTGTTATATATTTTTATTTATGTTTTTGCTATTTGTACTGTTATTTTCCCTTTTACTTTTGTTTGTTAACTGTCCCAAAAACTTGATAAATCACAAAAAAAAAAAGAGTTCTAATGTGAAATAAAGCTGTGTGTGTGTGTTCACCTCAGCCGAGGAGCTGCAGTACTGGATGTAAGTTGCAGAAATGGCGTGCTGAAACGGATCACCAGTTTTGGGAGTCATATCTTGTTTAACCAACAGAGCAAGGTCAACAACCTAAAACACAAAAACCATATCAGCTTATGAGTAATCGCTTGAAGAACAAGATGATAACACTTCTTTTCCCGACAGAAAACATCAAATTAAACAATCAAAGCGCTAAAACTCTTTAGACGAGGCTCTAGTTTCTGTAACGATATTCAATAATACAATTTAATATTATGATATTATCTCTTGTTTAAATATAAACAGCAGCTACGCTAATTCTTTTCTTTGTTCTCTATTTCCACCTGGGCATACTCATCCCGAGGCCTCTAGACATTGTGCAGCGCCATTGATGTGATCCAAGACCTGTGAAGAGATGATGCCAACCATCGAGGACCTCAAGGACAACACATACGAAGAGATAATGTCAACCATAGAGGACTTCTAGAGGTATCTATAATCCTGGACCAGGCCGTATCCTGAGCAGATGCTGTAATGGTCATGGAGGAGTGGAGAGCATGAGACTGATTCCTGAAAGACCCCAGTGACAGACGAGTATTTGCATTGATCTCGTGGGCCAGACTGAACACCCACCGGTGAGCAACTCACACCTGCAGCTTCATGGATATGGACGTCCAGCGTTCTCCAGCCTCCGGCACCTAGACTGCAGCTCTGCACAAGAAGTTTGGCCGGAGGAGAAATGGTTGTGCCCAAATAAGCCTGGTTTCTCTCGAGGTTTTTTTCCCCTTCACTCTCATCATTTGGTGAAGTTTTGTTCCTCGCCGCTGGTTTGCTTGGTTTGGGACTTGTGGAGCTGCGCATCGATGGATTTGCTCTTCAGTGTTTGGACTTTCAGCAGTGAAAATTAAACCACGCTGAACTGAATTACACTGAACTTCAACTCTGAAATCTGGACTGACACAGTCTCAATTTACTAGAACTTCAATGTTAAGCTGCTTTGACACAATCTACATTGAAATAAAGATGAATTTAACTTTCCTTCAATTATTTCATTCTTTTCTCACCTGTGCCACGGTCTCGTAGGCCAGATATGACAGGATCTCCATAGACATTGCATTGGGCTTCACATCCAAACTGCTGCAGTCCAGCCACTCACGAAACTTAGACGCTTTCTTGGCTAAACAGAGAAACATTTCAGTCATTCTTAAAAAAAAATAAATAAATAAATTGTCTTATACTGTAACTATACCAGACAATTATTAGACAGTATAAAATAATGTCTTATACTTTTCCTCAATGCTAGCATAACAAATTCTCTGCTCTAAATTTACATGAGCACAATGACTATTTATTTCCAAACATTCCCTATTAAACCAAAAGCTTTTCAAACTCCAGCCCGTGTCGTGTTTTTGGTCAGATTTTCTGCTATACTGATATTATATGTGAAAATTTTCAGAAATATTTCTATTTTTAGTGCATTTTTAGAAATGGTCAAGATGATCTGCTGCAGTTCAAACCGAGCCTCAGAATGGGGAAGAAAGCTGATTTAAGTGACTTTGAACGTGGCATGGCTGTTGGTGCCAAACGGGCTGGTCTGAGTATTTCAGAAACTGCTGATCTACTGGGATTTTCACGCACAGCCATCTCTAGGGTTTACAGAGAATGGTCTGAAAAAGAGAAAATATGCAGTGAGCGGCAGTTCTGTGGGTGCAAATGCCTTGTTGATGCCAGAGGTAAGAGGAGAATGGCCATGATAAAAAGGCAACAGTAACTCAAATAACCACTCGTTACAACCGAGGTCTGCAGAAGAGCATCTCTGAACGCACAACACGTCCAACCTTGAGGCGGATGGGCTACAGCAGCAGAAGACCACACCGGGTGCCACTCCTGTCAGTTAAGAACAGGAAACTGAGGCTATAATTCGCACAGGCTCACCAAAATTGGACAATAGAAGATTGGAAAAACGTTGCCTGGTCTGATGAGTCTCGAATTCTGCTGGTCAGAATTTGGCGTCAACAACATAAACGCATAGACCCATTCTGCATTGTATCAACAGTTCAGGCTGCTGGTGGTGGTGTAATGGTGTTGAGGATATTTTCTTGGCACACTTTGAGCCCATTAGTACCAATTGAGCATCGTGTCAACGCCACAGCCCACCTGAGTATTGTTGCTGACCATGTCCATCTCTTTATAACCACAGTGTACCCATCTTCTGATGGCTACTTCCAGCAGGAAAACACACCATGTCATAAAGCATGAATCATCTCAGACTGGTTTATTGAACATGACGATGAGTTCACTGTACTCAAATGGCCTCCACAGTCACCATATCTCAATCCAATAGAGCATCTTTGGGATGTGGTGGAACGGGAGATTTGCATCATGGACGTGCTGCAGACAAATCTGCAGCAACTGCGTGATGCTATCATGTCAATATGGAGCAAAATCTCTGAGAAATATTTCCAGTACCTTGTTGAATCTGTGCCACGAAGGATTAAGGCTGTTCTGAGGGCAAAAGGGGGTCCAACCCGACACTAGTAAGGTGTACCTAATAAAGTGGCCAGTTAGTGTATGTAAAGTAATGTAACAAAAAAGTCATTTGTTTGAAAAAAATAAAATAAAATCTACACTTTTTCCTCAATGCTATTAAAACAAGCACACCAAATACTCTGCTCTGAATTTACATGAGCACAATGCCTATTTAATTCCACGCATTCCCCATTAAACCAAAAGCTTCTCAATCTCCGGCCCGTGTCGTGTTTTTGGTCAGATTTTCTGTCTACTCAGCATCAGGGTTGTGTAACAGGGTTATTCAGGCACGTCTGCTGAGCTGCCGTCCCAACATGCAGTTAGGTGCCAGACAGCATCTTATTATTAGTGCTGAAATGTGGCCTTCAGAAGCCAGCAGTGGTGTGTTCATCATCCCGCAGCCACGTTCTTACAAGGTCTCGGGTGAAAAAAGCTGCCAACCCAACAACTCATCAGAGACTGTATCTGACGCACTGTATAGCCGACACCATCTGATCTACACTGGCACACACAACCATATACAGTTGAAGTCAGAATTATTAGCCCTCCTGAATATTTATTTTCATAATTTCTGTTTAACGGAGACACACTTTCAACACATTTCTAAACATAATAGTTTTAATAACTCATTTCTAATAACTGATTTATTTTATCTTTGTCATGATGACAGTAAATATTATTTTACTAGATATTTTTCAAGATACTAGTATTCAGCTTACAGTGACATTTAAAGGTTTAACTAGGTTAATTAGGCGAGTAGGAAAGTCATTGTACAAAAGTGGTATGTTCTGTTGACAATCTGAAAAACAATATTGCTTAAATAGGCTAATAATATTGACTTTAAAATGATAAAAAAAATAAAAAAATGCTTTTATTCTAGCCAAAATAAAACAAATAAGACTTTCTCCAGAAGAAAAAATATTATAGGAAGTACTGTGAAAATTTCCTTGCCCTGTTCAACATCATTTAGTAAACATTTGGTAAAAATTCAAAGAAGGGGCTAATAATTTTGACTTCAACTGTATATCTGATGCCAAAATTCTCATGTTCATCAATGAATACACCACAAAACACAGAGAGCAGTGTTTGGGCAGTTACTTAAAAAAAGTAATTAATTAATAACTCTATAATTGAAAAAAATCTATAAAAATAGGCTAAAATACATTAGAAAAAGATTTAATGTCCTTTTTAATCACAATGAAAAGACAAATAAAGATTTGAAAACTGTAAAGGGTTTATTTTATATTTGTATAGCTTCAACTTTTTTTTAGAAAGTACTTGTCATGGATGGAATGTCAGATTTCAGAGGTTTCAGAGGTGCTGCATCCAGATTGTTCTGGCACAAATTAAGCCCCGTATCTACAGTTGAAGTCAGAATTATTAGCCCCCCCTAAATTATTAGGCCGCTTGTTTATTTTTTCCCCAATTTCTGTTTAATGGAGAGAAGATTTTTTCAACAGATTTCTGAACATAATAGTTTTACTAACTCATTTCTAATAACTGATTTGTTTTATCTTTGCCATGATGGCAGTAAATAATATTTGACTAGATATTTTTCAAGACACTTCTATACAGCTTAAAGTGACATTTAAAGGCTTAACTAGGTTAATTAAGTTAACTAGGCAGGTTAGGGTAATTAGGCAAGTTATTTTATAATGATGGTTTGTTCTGTAGACTATCGAACAAAAAATATAGCTTAAAGGGGCTAATAATATTGACCTTAAAATGATTTAAAAAAAAAATTAAATTAAAACTGCTTTTATTCTAGCCGAAATAAAACAAATAAGACTCCAGAAGAAAAAATATTATCAGACATACTGTGAAAATTTCCTTGCTCTGTTAAATTTCATATGGGAAATATATAAAAAAAGAAGAAAAAATTCAAAGGAGGGCTAATAATTCTGACTTCTACTGTATATGTATCAGAAATGGCTCTTTGCTGAAAAAAGATTCCTGACCCCTCATTTACACTATTTATTTATTTATTTTGTTTTTTTTTAAAGATTTATTTTTGGCCTTTTTGCCTTTATTAGATAGGACAGTATTTAGACAGGAAGCGAAGTTGGAGAGAGAGAGGGTGGTAGGGTAGGGAAATGTCCTCGAGCCTGGATTCGAACTTGGGACGCCCTGACGTGCTATTGCACCATATGTCGGCGCGCTATCCACTAGGCTATTGCGCCGACGACACTTTTTATTTTTGCATGTTTTTCTTAGTCATAATTTATCTATCTATCAAAGAGTCAACCATCAGATAAAAGGACAATTCTCACAAAAGCAAACATCTTTACAAAAATATTCATAATTGATAGATTTAAGTTCATAACGTACAGTATAGGTACAGATCAACAGCAAAGAGCTTGTTTAGAGCTTTTATGAGCTTGCTTACAATTTAGACATATTTAGACAATCAAGTCATATTGCGATACAAATAAAATTAATGAAATATAAATAAATACATTTAAAAAAAAACGAATTAATAAAGTAATACAAATTAATCATCTAAATTAAATTAATAAAATTAATAAAAATTAATAAATAAAATAAAAAAAATGAATAAAATAAAAAATAAATATTAAATAAATAAAATAAAATAAATAAATAATACAATAACATAAAAATAAATAGTAAATAATAAAATAAATAAAAGAATTATAAAAAAAATGTCAAATAAATAAATATAATAAAAAATAATAAATAGTAAATAATTAAATTAAATTAAAAATTAAAAAGGGCAGCACAGTGACGCAGTGGATAGCATGTTCGCCTTATAGCAAGAAGGCCGCTGGTTCGAGCCTCGGCTGGGTCAGTTGGCGTTTCTGTGTGGAGTTTGCATGTTCTCCCCATGTTGGCGTGGGTTTCCTCCGGGTGCTCCAGTTTCCCCCACAAGTCCAAAGACATGCGCTATAGGTGAATTAGGTAGGCTAAATTGTCCGTAGTGTACGTGTGTGAATGAGTGTGTGTGGCTGTTTCCCAGTGATGGGTTGCAGCTGGAAGGGCATCCGCTGCATAAAACATGTGCTGGATAAATTCATTCCGCTGTGGCGACCCCAGATTAATAAAGGGACTAAGCCGAAAAGAAAATGAATGAATGAATGAAAAAATAAAAATTTTTTATGAATAAATACATTAAATAAATAAGACAATATAATAAAATAAATAGGAAATAATAAAATAAAATTAAATTAAATTGTCTTTCCCAAACCGCAAACATGCTATTGTTCATAGATCTATTAAGAATGACTGAACAAGGCGACACACACATGATAAGCACATCCTGAATGTGATTGGAAACACGAACATCTTGAAATGCATCAACATAATAAACTCCCGACTCTCAAGATCATTAAACTATATTAAGTAAACTATGCTAATGATGCAATTTAGTGTGCTTCAGTGATTTATTTGCTTTAAATGACTCCAGCACATGAGGGATTCTGAATGGCATGCTTTAACGTTGACTGCTCGCCTGTACTTTCAGTTCAGTAGAAATCACTTTGCATAAAGGCATCTGTCAAATACTAAATATGAAAGTAATTGTGTACATAAATGCAAGACTCACAGAAGCTCAGCTGGCGGCTTTCACAGAATTCACTGTACTGACTGGAGTCCATGTTTCTGGTCATCTTCTCAATTCTCTGTAAAAATTAAAAAATCAGAACATTAACTATAATGTCAATGTCGCAAAACACTCACTCACTTTCCTTCAGCTTACTCCCTGTTTTATGAGGAGTCACCATAGTGGAATGGACCCCCAATTACTCTGGCGATTGTTTTACACAGCTGACGTCCTTCTAGCCACAACCAACACTGAGAGAGTACATTTACTCATAAACCCCCAGTGCAGGGAAACACTCACACACTCTCCCATTCACACACTATTTCAAATTTTAATTATCCAATTCACAAAATGCATTTCAAGAAAATGTGAATGATTTATCATTTTAAATAAATTCAAGACTTTGAGGCTTTGATTTTAGGCTATTGAAGGCTAGGGCTAGGTTTCTTCAATTTAAGGCTAGGTTTATTAAATAAAATATAGAAATATTGCAAAATGTTATTACAATTTCACCTTTGTTATTGAAATATATGTTCAAATATAATTTGTTCCTGCAATGTCAGGCTGAATTTTTTGTGTCACATGATCCTTAAGAAATCAATCTGATTTAGTAACTAAGAATACATTTCTGATGTTGACCAACAGTTGTTTTGCTAAATACTTTTCAGCATTTATATTTTTATAAATATATATATATATATATATATATATATATATATATATATATATATATATATATATATATATATATATATTAGGGATGCAACAATACAGTTAGCTTACGGTTCAATACATACCTCGGTTTTTTAACACGGTTTTCGGTTCGGTTCGGTTCTGATGGCTTAACACATAAGTGTTTTTTTTAATTCTTATTCTATGCTTAGGCAATAGGAACAGTAAGAAAGAGAAAATAATAAAAACGATTTATTGCAATACTCCTTTATTTTACTTTAAAGCCAAGAAAGATACACTAGTTCCTAGTGTATTGTATAAAAAAAAAAATGAACACTGAAATCTCACAGCTGCTGGTAGCCCATGTACAAACTGGGCAACACATAAATTCCTACATTTTAAAAATAAACATGCATGTGAAGTTAATGAACATAAATTGACCATTGAATTTCATAAATAAACACATTTGTACTTCAGTAAATATAAATAAACCATCTTAATTAAACTTAACACTGCCTTTGTTATTTTTATATGTCTTTCGGAACCAGTTGGGTATGTTTGCTGGAAGGATTCAGTGAGGGATTGTTGTTTTATGGAGGTCTTTACTACCTTCTCTGCTATTCTGCCTTCAGACTGTGATATTGCTGGGTGATGGCGTCGCAGATGTGCAGTCATGTTGGAAGTGTTTCCGTTCGATTAGTCTATACGTGTAACCGAAATGTCCCAACACTGCGGATTTGAAAGACACCGGCGCTTCCTCACTTCACTGCCGCTCGCTATGTTAAAGTGTGGAATGATGGTTGAGCGCCCCCTAACTTTAGAGCATAGTGATTGAATATTTACTCGCGGGGAGGAGTTTCCTCATCTCAGCTCGTAGACTTACAGGCACACACAAACAGTCTATTCGGAGAGAAATAAAACGCACATAAATTATTTAAACGTAAAACCGGAAAAAACGCAATTCACAAGCGCATATTGAACCGTGGATGTCGTACCGAACGGTTCAATATTGTATTGAGAATTGTGGCATCTCTTACATATATATATATATATAATCAAGCCTGAAATTATTCATACTCTAGGCAAATTCTGACTTAAAGTTTTTGTTGAAATGTAAATAAAAGCTGATATGTGTATATATATATATATATTTTATTTTATTTTTTTCCCCACAATGATGGCTCTTGTACATCGTCTAGAAGCTTGTGTCATTTCTGCTAAAAATAACAACAAAAAAACTTGCTGATTAAATAAAAGTAACATTAAATTGAGAAAGTCGAGCTGGACTGTATATAAGAAATACAAAATACAACTGATAATATATAAATAAAATATTGGTAATTATATATATATATATCAGTGTTTCCTCTAGGATTTTTTCCAGCTGTGGCGGCAGGCCTTTTGATCTACCAACTACCTTTGGCGATATTTCAATGACAAATGGGACGCAGTCGAGATCGGATTTGTGTAATACGAGCATTTTGCTTGCGCTAGGATTTCCTCTGTTTGTGCACAACTTCTTGCACGCCCTCAAATATACGGTGCTCAAATGCAATTTAGTGCGTTTACGTAGTGAATTTGTCTCCAACCTTTATTAGATTTGCTAGGAATATTTATGAATGTCTCCAATAGAACTACAGAGCAGCTAACTGAAAGCTACGTCGTGTTTGCTAGCCTCACGCATCACGCACCTGTCAGTCAGCATGTCACCTTAAAGGATTAAACAAATGACGCACAGCACCGCTACGGTTACAGAAAGGTTTTCGCTGTTATAATTCCCTTACCTTTTAATACGTTTTGGTGCGATTATAACCCGCTATTTAAAAAAAACGACAATGTTTTAAATGAGAAGCTGTAATGCAGCCGTGGTGGGAAGAATTTTGGCGTGGCGCCCCACCATGGTAGAATGAATGTAGCGGAAACCTGTGCTTTTCCATTGCATGGTTAATTTGTGTGGCTGCAGTTGTAGCAGCTTTTGCTTTTGGACGCGAGAATTTTTTTAACTCCAGTGAAAAAAGCAGTTACGTCACACCCGCCCAAGCAAACGAGTGACACGCAACACCAAGGCAGCCGGATTGCCAGGTATGTGCAAAGCACTTGATCTGCAGTTCAAATCCAATCCCACCTCCAATCTTTCGTGCTAATTTCACCCTCATGCTCCATCATAACATCACAACTCAAGAGACAACTTTTCACCTTGCAATTTAGTCTTGTGAGATTATATATATACACACACATACACGTATATTAGGGTTGTGACGAGATCTCGGGCTACGAAATATATACTGTATATATACACATACATATTTTTTTTATATATTTCCCATATGACATTTAACAGAGCAAGGACATTTTCACAGTATGTCTGATAATATTTTTTCTTCTGGAGAAAGTCTAATTGGTTGTATTTCGGCTAGAATAAAAGCAGTTTTAAATTTTCTATGAACCATTTTAAGGTCAAAATTATTAGCCCCTTTAAGCTAATTCTTTTTTTGACTGTCTATATATATATATATATATATATATATATATATATATATATATATATATATATATATATATATATATATATATATATATATATATATATATATATATATAGTTTAATAAAACAGCATTTCTTTTAATTAGATTTCTTTGCCACATTTAAAATGTCTTTCCTGCCACCTTTTAATAAGAATGCATTAACAGAATGCATTTAAACGTGTTTTAATCACACTGAACTGAACTACTACTACTGAAAACTGGACTGACACAGTTTCAATTTCTATGCAACACTTCTTTGACACAATCTACATTGCAAAAGCGCTATAGAAATAAAGATGAATTCAATTGACTTTAAAATGAATTTTAAAAGTGTAGATTGGATTTTTCACATTTGAAAGTAGTCATTTCTTTGCGAGTGTAATGATTATGAGCATTGGAAGGTGAATCTGTCCTCCTCTGTGATGTCAGTTTGATCAGTATCCCAATGGATTCAGCATCAGCACAGTCATCATCATTTCCCAGTTTTACGCCACATTATTAAACAGCCCACCATAACAAGAGAAGGGCCCGTCTGTGTAAACTTTAAGAGAGCCTTGCGCAGTAATGAACCCTCTTAATAGCAACCCAACAGGTTTGACTGGGATTTACAGCAGAGCGTGTTAAGTTGCAGGTCAGAACCTATAATTAGACATTTCCTCATCCTGGACCAATTTCATACCTTCACATAACACTCAATTTGAGCTCTATAGCAGGCCGTGTGTCATTAAAAAAAAGGGTTCAAGGTTTACGAGTGCTTTTTTTTCTCCCTCTTGTGCCACAAAGGATCTGTTTTACGGTCTAGAGAGATCTGCGTCTCGGAGCCGGTTCTAGCGAGAAAAGCGTCAAACTGGAAGTCTGACATGATGCTCGCGAGGCAGACTGGATCGCTTTCAGCCCACCCAAACCAACCGGAGTCTTTTTATTTAGTTAGCTGGCAGTCATTGGAAATTCCATCTTTGAAAATACATATTAATGATGGCGAGTGGCGGCTCGTTACACTGCGCTGGAACTGTGATTTCTATTAGTGTCGTTAAGAGGCGAGCGGAGGTCTCATTTTGCAGCTCGGAGGGGGAATTCGCAGCAGTCTCGCTGTCTGGGTCTCGCTCCAAATTGGGCCGCGAGCGATACGAGACTGGAGCCGCTGCTCTTTTAAATAACTCTTGTGGAGCGGCCGGCCAGAGACAGGAGAAATGTTTTGACTGGGGCTTATTGACTGAAAAGAGCAGTGGGGGATTTGATGTTTGAAGACTACGTTTAGCCGTTGATTAAATCAAAACGTTGACCCACCTGCTAATAGCCAAATTATACCCACAACTGACGCGGGACGGCCGTATAGAAGGACGCTGGCAAATATTTGATTTGGCTGCTTGGGACTTTCATTCGGTGCCAGTGTGGTTTGGATAAAGGGAATCTCAATTTGTACCACCAAGTTTCCATAGGCTGAGGCCCAAGATATATTGGGGATATCTAGAGGAGTGTAGTATATTTAGGTGTCACTGATTAACAGCCTGAGGCATCAGCGGGTCATTTAGATGCTAAGCTATGTTTAGATGATCAAACGGGATTGGGTTAAAGTGCTTCTGTTGTTGATCTTGAAGTCTGAGAGGTAGGAATGAGCGATATAGACTTAAATATATCACGATAAATATAATGGATTCACAATTTGTAGATTGCATTTGTCATGTTTGGAAGTACTCATTCTTCAAGCATTCAGCCGTTGATTAAATCAAAACGTTCACCCACTTGCTAATAGACAAATTATGTCCACAACTGATGCGCAGTGGCCATATAGGAGGATGCTGGCAAAGATTTGATGCTTGCGACTTTCATTTGGTGCCAGTGTGGTTTGGATAAAGGGAATCTCAAGTTGTACCACCGTTAGCGATGAAATGTCCATAGGCTGAGGCCCAAGATATATTGTGGATGTCTAGAGGAGTGTAGTATATTTAGGTGTGTGTCACTAGCTATGTTTCCATCCAAAAATGTGAATTAACTTTATGCGCAAAACTGGATTATCGCATAAAAGACATGCCAATAAAGCAGCGTTTCCATCCAACGAGCCAAAGCGAACAAAATCGTCACTTCCTGATTGTCTGGCGCCAAATATCAACAGTAAAAATGGAATTTGCTGCAATAGGAGAAGCTGTGTGAATCTTTTTTATATTTAATAAATGACTTGCGCCTCAGAAGTCCTGACACGCAGTGAACGCGCGGTGGCGTTTGAAGATGTGAGACGCGTAGCACAGACACTCTTGATTTTGGAGGTCATTAATAATATAATAACACAAATACTGAGATGGGTAAGGCATTTTAGAATGACCAAAACAACATTTCAGATGTTTTACAGTGTGCTCAGCCTGCTGGTTTGTCCATTTACACACATTTTCATCATCACATGATCTCCTATAACAAAAATAACATGACCTTTTTTCATGAGCACACTGGAATTTGTTCGGAAAAATCGTTTTGATCGTACTTTATGTGCATCTTTTCTTATCGAATAAAAAGTTTATCCGACTCAGTTATGCGCATGTGTTTTTTATGCACATTTTTAAAATTGATGCGCATCTTGGTGTTACCATTAATCGTTATTTTTTTATGCGCATCTCCAAAATGTGCATAAAAATAGGTGGATGGAAACGTAGCTACTGATTAACATCAGCGGGTCATTTAAATACTAAGCTAAGTTTAGATGATCAAACGGGATGGGATTAAATTGCTTCTGTTGTTGATCTTAAAGTCTGAGAGGAAGGAATGAGTGATATGGACTTAAATATATCACGATAAATAAAATGGGTTCAAAAAGTGTAGATTTTTCATGTTTGAAGGTATTCATTATTCAAGCATTCAGTATTCAAGTATATATCCGTTGATTAAATCAAAACGTCGACCCACCTGCTAATAGCCAAATTATACCCACAACTGCCATATATAAGGATGCTGGCAAATATTTGATTTGGCTGCTTGCAGATTTCATTCAGTAAAACATCACAATAAATAAAATGGATTCAAAAAGTGTAGATTGCATTTTTTCATGTTTGAAAGTATTCATTATTCAAGTATATTTGGTAAAAATAATATGGTAGAATATATTTTATGTAATATAATATGGTCAATGGTGTTGGTTGGTTGGTTGGTTGGAGGGATGGATGGAGGCATGGATGGAGGCATGGATGGATGGAATGGACTACATGAATAAACGGATAAAATGGGTGGTTGGTTGGTTGGTTGGAGGGATGGATGAATGGATGGATGGAATGGATTACATCAATGAATGCATGAAAAGAGGGATGGACTGGATGGATGGATGGATGGATGGATGGATGTGGGTGGGTTGTTGGTTGGTTGGTTGGTTGGTTGGTTGGTTGGTTGGTTGGTTGGTTGGTTGGTTGGAGGGTGGGAGCGAGGGGGGATGGATGAAGGCATGGATAAATGGAATGGACTACATGAATGAATGGATGAAAATGGATGAACTGGATGGATGGTTGGCTGGTAGGTTGAAGGGATGGCTGGATGAGGCATGGATGGAGGCATGGATGGATGGCATGGACTACATGAATGAACAGATGAAAAGAGGGATGGACTGAATGGATGGATGGATGGATGGAATGGATTACATCAATGAATGCATGAAAAGAGGGATGGACTGGATGGACTGGATGGATGGATGGATGGATGGATGGATGGATGGATGGATGGATGTTGGTTGGTTGGAGGGTGGGAGCGAGGGAGGATGGATGAAGGCATGGATAAATGGAATGGACTTCATGAATGAATGGATGAAAATGGATGGACTGGATGGATGGTTGGCTGGTAGGTTGAAGGGATGGATGGATGAGGCATGGATGGAGGCATGGATGGATGGCATGGACTACATGAATGAATAGATGAAAAGAGGGATGGACTGAATGGATGGATGGATGGATGGATGGATGGATGGATGGATGGATAGAATGGACTACATGAATGAATGTATGAAAAGAGGGATGGGCTGAATGGATGGATGGATGGATGGATGGATGGATGGATGGATGGATGGATGGATAGAATGGACTACATGAATGAATGTATGAAAAGAGGGATGGACTGAATGGATGGATGGATGGATGGATGGATGGATGGATAGAATGGACTACATGAATGAATGTATGAAAAGAGGGATGGACTGAATGGATGGATGGATGGATGGATGGAATGGACTACATAAATGAATGTATGAAAAGAGGGATGGGCTGGATGGATGGATGGATGGATGGATGGTTGGAGGGATGGAGGCATGAATGGATGGAATAGACTACATGAATGAATGGATGGATGGAGGGATGGAATGGACGGATGGAAAAGTAATGAATAAATGAAAATGAATAAATCATTCATTCAACCCATTATAACATTCAAATCTATGGATAATTTAAATTCAAGCAAAAAAAAAAAAACTTAAATACACTTGGATGAATGGATGGACGAATGAATAACAGAAAAGGGATGGATGGAGGGATAAGTAAATGAATGAATGACTGAATGCATGAGTGAGTGAGTGAATGAATGAATGAATGAATGAATGAATGAATGAATGAATGAATTAAAATTAATAAATTAATGATTCATTCAGTTATTCAACCCATTACAATTTTCAAATTCATGGACAATGTGAATTCAAGCAAAAGTGTTTCTATATCATCTACATACTAAATGAAAGTACCCACAGTTTTGGAAAAACCCAAGCAAAAGTTCAAAGAGGAGGTTTTTTTTTTTTTTTTGTATTTATGATTTAAGGGAGTTTGTGAAGTACAGTTTAGCAGCGTCTCAGAATAGCACAATACTGTCATCATGGCACTAAGGCAAAACAATGCAGATTCCACACATCATGACAAAAACACTTTTAAACATTCCCATCTGAACGCGGCCGAGAAAATAACAGATTGTCAAGAGATCTTAAAGGCTCCTGGTGAAGATGGATGATCTGCCTGAGGAAACACAATCCACACAGTCCTGACAGAGACCAGCATCAAGAGCCCATCCAGAATTTACAACCCTGACAGAGCCCATGATCAGAGACTTTCTGAAATCATTAGTGAAAACCTGGCAATAAACGAACAATGCAACTGAGGGACCAGAAACCATCAAATTTATATACTGTATATATATATATATATATATATATATATATATATATATATATATATATATATATATATATATATATATATATATA
>LR812535.1:6844029-6845155 GCA_903798195.1 Danio kyathit
AATGGAAACTAGATCGTAAATCTTATTTCTTGGCTGGAGGAAGTTGAGAGGTGGTTGTCGGAAAACTTCCAAAATTGAATAAAGACAAAACTGAGACCATTGCTTTTGGATCTTCATTGTGTGTCACTGTTACGTTTCACGTATGTTTTGCAGTTTGTTTTCTGTTTTGCGTTCTCTTCTCTCTTCCATGATTGTTGTGTCCTGTTCTAGGTGTGCAACCATTGGTCGAAAAAGCTGTCAGTCACCATCATGACGCAATCGGCGCACCAATCAGGAGCTGGTCCACCAAGTATAAAAGACGTGCGCTGTTCCCCAGGAGCGCTTGGCTCACCGCCAAACTCCTCACTTGTGTCGGCCGGCCTGTTCATTTGTGTTTGTTTAGTTGCTGTGTGTCTAGTTTCTCTCGATTAAGGCCCCGTTTACATTAATACGTTTTAGTTTTAAAACGCATACGTTTTGCTACGGTTACGCCATCCGTCCACACTACGCCGGAGCTTTCGAGCCCTGAAAACGGAGCGTTTTGGAAACACTAAAGAGGCTGTTTTCATTCTAAAATGCTGCTGCTCCATCCTAGTGTGGATGGGGGAAAACGAAGACATCTGAAAAAGGAGGCGGGGCTGCAGACATTCACATATCTGATTGGGGCTTTTTCGTCAATATTAAGTAGCCTACACACAGTTCAGTCCTGCATCCTCTCCGTGTAAGTTCAGACTTCACAAGTTTGATATGGAAAACAAACTCCCGAGTGTGTACTTTATAAAGTCATTCACATCACCCTGGCTATGCTGTTTTACTATCTTAACAATAAAATAAAAACATGATGTGAGGAACTGCTTATTTTCATTTTGATATTAGCAACTTAACAGACATCAGAAATGTAGAGGCATTGTGTAGCTGCATAATATGACCGTCATCTTCATGCATATTTATAACAAAACGGAGCCTATAACATCAGTGCCTCCTTTCATTTTCATTCAAAATACGAAACATAAACCGGTCTCTTTCATTGAATATCAGTTTTAATAATCAATAATGGCCATTATAAAAGCATAACGTGCAATAAGTTTATACAATAGAGAAAATAAAGGCCAGCAATCAGTCAGATGTGCAGAATCGGTAAATCGTA
>LR812535.1:6845255-6877755 GCA_903798195.1 Danio kyathit
AGAAGAGAAATGTGAATGAATGAAGGTTTTAAAGCACATATTTGGTTTTGCATAAGAAACAATAAAAATATAAATATTAAAGTTATAAAAATCTATTTTAATAAATATTTAGAAAATATATGACACTTTTCTTAAATATTTACCTGTTTATAACTTTGTATAATATCATCCACATACATAACCATTAATTGTATCATTATTCATAATTTTGCTTGTATTTTTGCGCTGAATACCAGAGGTGGGGGACTGGGCTCACATGACTTGACTCAAGTCACAAATTTCATGACTTTTGAAGAAAATGACTTGCCTTTGACTTGAGAGCAAGTGACTTGAGAGTTGACTAAGTGAAGGACTTGACAATGACTTGAACTTATAATAATAAGCAGAACAGACAGTTTTAATGACAGAATTACTGATGTCAGTACCATTAATGGCAAATCAGCATCTTGACTTGATTTGCCTGAAATGTGACTTGATAGACTTGATAATAAAAGAGTGACCATGTGTGACATGTCCTCTCCTCTGCTGAATACTGATTTGTTTTCACATTGGTTTGCCAGTTTAGTGATCTGCATGATTTTTGTAATCTTGTGCATGTTAACCTGATTTAAATGTGCATGATGCAGTGTTTACTGACCAGCAAGTGTGTTTCAGTGAATGTGTCTGATGTTTATCATGAATGAGTGTGTATATTGAAGTATACACTTTTATCCTGACCTCCAGACGCTCCTGTTTGACCTCATCCAGCTCATCGTCCTCCATCAGTGTCAGATATTCCCCCGTCTGGTCAATGGAGCTCAGGAAGTCCTGTGCTAGACGCTGCCTCTTGTTCACATTGCTGCTGCTGCTGCTGTATTTGTCTGAAACACACAGACAGGTAGATGGGCTTAGAGAGAGTGTGCAGCATTCAGAAGGTTGCATTCAGTTGGATCTACTTATATTATAAAGGTGGTACATTCTCAGTTAACATGGGTAAGCAAAACTCTTTGTCAACAGCAATCACATGTGGTGTCCTGTTTATTTTGCTTTATACATGTTTCCTTTTGCTTCCATCTTTCAGAAATATAATGGCTCATATGAGGTTACACTGTCAATACACAATTTTATGCTTCTGTCGAATCTAGCATCGCATAGCAACTAGATCGCAAATCTTATTTCTTGGCTGGAGGAAGTTGAGAGGTGGTTGTCGGAAAACTTCCAAAATTGAATAAAGACAAAACTGAGACCATTGCTTTTGGATCTTCATTGTGTGTCACTGTTACGTTTCACGTTTGCGTTCTCTTCTCTTTTCCATGATTGTTGTGTCCTGTTCTAGGTGTGCAACCATTGGTCGAAAAAGCTGTCAGTCACCATCATGACGCAATCGGCGCACCAATCAGGAGCTGGTCCACCAAGTATAAAAGACGTGCGCTGTTCCCCAGGAGCGCTTGACTCACCGCCAAACTCCTCACTTGTGTCGGCCGGCCTGTTCATTTGTGTTTGTTTAGTTGCTGTTGGTGTGTGTCTAGTTTCTCTCGATTAAGGCCCCGTTGACACTAATACGTTTTAGTTTTAAAACGCATACGTTTTGCTACGGTTACGCCATCCGTCCACACTACGCCGGAGCTTTTCAGTTCTAAAGTTCAAATAAAAAGCCAAACAAATAAACATAATACATATATTTTGACCAAAAAAGGTCATTCAGGGTGTCTTGGAGAGGTGAAGTGTCCAAGTATGGACAATTAGATACTGGGGTGCCTCAGGGTTCTGTTCTTGGACCGATTCAGTTTTCCATTTACAGGGAAATGCTAAGATATGTCATTCATAAACACTGGTCTTCTTATCATTGCTATGCTGATGGCACTTAAATGGCACTACTTTATATCCAGCAACCTTGTTTTGGAAAACCTGACATATGTAGTTAGAGTGAAATTACAAGACTTTTACAAAATTTGGCCCCCTTTCTAAACCATGATAACCAAGTGGATCAGACAATATGGGATGTTTGAACTGTCAAACTATTTCAGTATTGTTTATACTGCAATTAGAACCTTGGTTAAACATCAGAAGACAAAATAACACAAGTTTTTTTTTTTTTGTGAAAACCATTGGTCGAAAAAGCTGTCAGTCACCATCATGACACAATCGGCGCACCAATCAGGAGCTGGTGCACCAAGTATAAAAGGCGTGCGCTGTTCCCCAGGAGCGCTTGGCTCACCGCCAAACTCCTCACTTGTGTCGGCCGGCCTGTTCATTTGTGTTTGTTTAGTTGCTGTGTGTCTAGTTTCTCTCGATTAAGGCCCCGTTTACATTAATACGTTTTAGTTTTAAAACGCATACATTTTGCTACGGTTATGCCATCTGTCCACACTACGCCGGAGCTTTCGAGCCCTGAAAACGGAGCGTTTTGGAAACACTAAAGAGGCTGTTTTCATTCTAAAATGCTGCTGCTCCATCCTAGTGTGGATGGGGGAAAACGAAGACATCTGAAAAAGGAGGCGGGGCTGCAGACATTCACATATCTGATTGGGGCTTTTTCCTCAATATTAAGTAGCCTACACACAGTTCAGTCCTGCATCCTCTCCGTGTAAGTTCAGACTTCGCAAGTTTGATATGGAAAACAAACTCCCGAGTGTGTACTTTATAAAGTCATTCACATCACCCTGGCTATGCTGTTTTACTATCTTAACAATAAAATAAAAACATGATGTGAGGAACTGCTTATTTTCATTTTGATATTAGCAACTTAACAGACATCAGAAATGTAGAGGCATTGTGTAGCTGCATAATATGACCGTCATCTTCATGCATATTTATAACAAAACGGAGCCTATAACATCACTGCCTCCTTTCATTTTCATTCAAAATACGAAACATAACCGGTCTCTTTCATTGAATATCAGTTTTAATAATCAATAATGGCCATTATAAAAGCATAACGTGCAATAAGTTTATACAATAGAGAAAATAAAGGCCAGCAATCAGTCAGATGTGCAGAATCGGTAAATCGTAAATCTTATTTCTTGGCTGGAGGAAGTTGAGAGGTGGTTGTCGGAAAACTTCCAAAATTGAATAAAGACAAAACTGAGACCATTGCTTTTGGATCTTCATTGTGTGTCACTGTTACGTTTCACGTATGTTTTGCAGTTTGTTTTCTGTTTTGCGTTCTCTTCTCTCTTCCATGATTGTTGTGTCCTGTTCTAGGTGTGCAACCATTGGTCGAAAAAGCTGTCAGTCACCATCATGACGCAATCGGCGCACCAATCAGGAGCTGGTCTGCCAAGTATAAAAGGCGTGCACTGTTCCCCAGGAGCGCTTGGCTCACCGCCAAACTCCTCACTTGTGTCGGCCGGCCTGTTCATTTGTGTTTGTTTAGTTGCTGTTGGTGTGTGTCTAGTTTCTCTCGATTAAGGCCCCGTTGACACTAATACGTTTTAGTTTTAAAACGCATACGTTTTGCTACGGTTACGCCATCCGTCCACACTACGCCGGAGCTTTTCAGTTCTAAAGTTCAAATAAAAAGCCAAACAAATAAACATAATACATATATTTTGACCAAAAAAGGTCATTCAGGGTGTCTTGGAGAGGTGAAGTGTCCAAGTATCAACAATTAGATACTGGGGTGCCTCAGGGTTCTGTTCTTGGACCAATTCAGTTTTCCATTTACAGGGAAATGCTAAGACATGTCATTCATAAACACTGGTCTTCTTATCATTGCTATGCTGATGGCACTCAAATGGCACTACTTTATATCCAGCAACCTTGTTTTGGAAAACCTGACATATGTAGTTAGAGTGAAATTACAAGACTTTTACAAAATTTGGCCCCCTTTCAAAACTATGATAACCAAGTGGATCAGACAATATGGGATGTTTCAACTGTCAAACTATTTCAGTATTGTTTATACTGCAATTAGAACCTTGGTTCAACATCAGAAGACAAAATAACACAAGTTTTTTTTTTTGTGAAAACCATTGGTCGAAAAAGCTGTCAGTCACCATCATGACGCAATCGGCGCACCAATCAGGAGCTGGTCCACCAAGTATAAAAGGCGTGCGCTGTTCCCCAGGAGCGCTTGGCTCACCGCCAAACTCCTCACTTGTGTCGGCCGGCCTGTTCATTTGTGTTTGTTTAGTTGCTGTGTGTCTAGTTTCTCTCGATTAAGGCCCCGTTTACACTAATACGTTTTAGTTTTAAAACGCATACGTTTTGCTACGGTTACGCCATCCGTCCACACTACGCCGGAGCTTTTCAGTTCTAAAGTTCAAATAAAAAGCCAAACAAATAAACATAATACATATATTTTGACCAAAAAAGGTCATTCAGGGTGTCTTGGAGAGGTGAAGTGTCCAAGTATCAACAATTAGATACTGGGGGGCCTCAGGGTTCTGTTCTTGGATCAATTCAGTTTTCCATTTACAGGGAAATGCTAAGACATGTCATTCATAAACACTGGTCTTCTTATCATTGCTATGCTGATGGCACTTAAATGGCACTACTTTATATCCAGCAACCTTGTTTTGCAAAACCTGACATATGTAGCTAATGTGAAATTACAAGACTTTTACTAAATTTGGCCCCCTTTCTAAACCATGATAACCAAGTGGATCAGACAATATGGGATGTCTGAACTGTCAAACTATTTCAGTATTGTTTATACTGCAATTAGAACCTTGATTAAACATCAGAAGACAAAATAACACAAGTTTTTTTTTGTGAAAACCATTGGTCGAAAAAGCTGTCAGTCACCATCATGACGTAATCAGCGCACCAATCAGGAGCTGGTCCACCAAGTATAAAAGACGTGCGCTGTTCCCCAGGAGCGCTTGGCTCACCGCCAAACTCCTCACTTGTGTCGGCCGGCTTGTTCATTTGTGTTTGTTTAGTTGCTGTTGCTGTGTGTCTAGTTTTTCTCGATTAAGGCCCCGTTTACACTAATACGTTTTAGTTTTAAAACGCATACGTTTTGCTACGGTTACGCCATCCGTCCACACCACGCCGGAGCTTTCGAGCCCCGAAAACGGGAGTTTTGGAAACGCTAAAAAGGCTGTTTTCATTCTAAAACGCTGCTGCTCTGTCTCAGTGTGGATGGGGGAAAACGGAGACATCTGAAAACGGAGGTTGGGGCTTTTTCCTCAATATTAAGCAGCCTTCACACAGTTCAGTCCTGCATCCTCACCGTGTAAGTTCAGACTTCGCAAGTTTGATATGGAAAACAAACTCCCGAGTGTGTACTTTATAAAGTCATTCACATCACCCTGGCTATGCTGTTTCACTATCTTAACAATAAAATAAAAACATGATGTAAGGAACTGCCTATTTTCATTTTGATATTAGCAACTTAACAGACATCAGAAATGTTGATGCGTCGTGTAGCTGCATAATATGAGCATCATCTTCATGCATATTTATAACAAAACGGAGCCTATAACATCACTGCCTCATTTCATTTTCATTGAAAATACGAAACATACCCGGTCTCTTTCATTGAATATCAGTTTTAATAATTAATAATGGCCATTATAAAAGTATAACATGCAATAAGTTTATACAATAGAGAAAATAAAGGCAAACAATCAGTCAGATGTGCAGAATCGGTGTCCGAGGTTACATTAATTAAGATATTAACCTAACTTTTCTTTGCGCTCAGTCAAAACACGTTACCTGAGAACAAGTAATAGATTCAAAACACTAAAGTCGGGGAATATGTAGTTAGATATAGACAACAAGATAAATTAAATATCACATTTAACAAATATAGTGAGATTAGATCCAGCGCTAGATCCGTGATGAACAGTCCGACGTGCACAGCTCTCATATGGGTATGTGCTTAAAGCACGCTGCAGTGCATGTAGAGAGAGTGTGTGTCGTCACGTGATGTGCGTTTTAATGTAGACTGAGAGCTGTTCAGAAACGCTGGGTAAACACTAGTGTGGACGCAGATCGTTTTCATTCTAAAACGCCGTTTTAAAACTAAAACATACTAGTGTAAACGGGGCCTAAGTGATCGATTTATTAGATAAGCTTGTGCAGCTCAAGTTAGTATCTATTGAGAAGTTGAACAATATGAGAATTGGGTTATCAAAGTAGCTCTTGTTTTGCTAATGACTAACAGTGTGTACTTTACGAGAAATCTAGTGATTCTGAGCAGCATAGTATTTTTCTGTTAGTTAGTTTATGGAGGCGTTGCCACACTTGTAGTTATTATTTGTGGAGTAGTTATGAAGTTTAGTTAAGCATCGCGCTGAAGATTACGGTTTTGTTTCTGCATTTTTCTTTGTTCAGTTAGTGGGTTGGGGTTTAGTTAGATCGTTTTTTTTTTTTTTTTTTTTTATATTTATTTCTTTGTTTTGGCAACACTCCTGTTTTCCGTTCATTTCGGTTATTTAAAATTACATTCTAATTTCCTATTTTCATTGTTTAACATACTCTGTTTAATAAATATTTACTTTTTGTTTCACTTATACAGCAGTTGTGTCTTCTTATTTTCACCAAGCATCAATAGACTCACTAATTGTTACGTTTCATCCATTTTAATAACTTAATAACTTAACTTGTTCCCTGTCTCTAACCAAGAATTAGTTGTGGCCTTTGATTCTGAAATATTATTTGACAAGGAGATAAATTCTGTTGTCAAAGAAAGCTCCTTTCTGCAGACAAACAATATTTTTGAAGTGTTTCAGTCAGGTTTCAGGCCTCATCACAGTACAGAAACCGCATTAGTAAAAATAACCAACGATTTACTCTTAGCTGCTGACCAAGGGTGCATCTCATTATTAGTTCTACTTGATCTTAGCGCCGCATTTGACACCATTGATCGCAATATTCTCATAGACCGCTTAAATTCTACAGGTGTCCACGAACAGGCTCTTCAATGGTTTAGGTCATACTTAGCTGATCGTTACCAGTTTGTGAATATTAATGGACACCTTTCACAAGTCAGGCCAGTAAAGTACGGGGTCCCTCAAGGATCAGTTTTAGGCCCTTTGCTTTATACAATACACATGCTTCCCCTGGGGGACATTATTAGAAAACACGGGATCAGCTTTCACTGCTATGCAGACGATACTCAATTATACATTTCAAATAAACTTGATGAGATGTCTGAACTGTCTAAGCTAACTGAGTGTATCAAAGATGTTAAAGACTGGATGACCAACAATTTTCTTCTCTTAAACTCAGACAAAACAGAATTATTACTTATTGGGGCTAAATCCTGTACACAGCAGTTCTCACAACTGGACCTGCAACTAGAGGGATACAAAGTTAGCGTTAGCTCTACTATAAAAGATCTGGGTGTCATATTAGACAGCAATTTAACTTTTGAAAATCATATATCCCATGTCACAAAAACTGCTTTCTTTCATCTGAGAAATATTGCTAAATTGCGAAGTATGCTATCCATCTCAGATGCAGAAAAGCTAGTCCATGCTTTCATGACTTCTAGGCTGGACTACTGTAATGCTCTGTTCACTGGCTGCCCAGCATCCTCTATTAACAAACTTCAGCTAGTGCAAAATGCAGCTGCCAGAGTTCTTACCAGGTCTAGAAAATATGATCATATCACCCCAATTTTATCCTTACATTGGCTGCCTGTTAAGTTTCGCATTGATTTTAAAATATACTTCTTACCTATAAAGCTTTAAATAATCTAGCTCCTGTTTATTAACCAACCTCCTGTCTCGCTACAACCCAACCCGCTCTTTAAGATCTCAAAACTCAGGGCTTCTGGTAGTACCTAGAATAGCAAAGTCGAGTAAAGGAGGTCGAGCCTTCTCATTTATGGCTCCTTAACTCTGGAATAGTCTTCCTGATAATGTCCGAGGCTCAGACACACTCTCGCTCTTCAAAACTAGATTAAAGACCTATCTTTTAGCAAAGCATACACTCAGTGCAGTACATAGCACTATGACACATGATGTGCCCCACACATGATTTTGCTTCTTGTTTATATACACTCTGAATAGCAGCTACGCTAATTATTCTCCTTATTCTGTATTTCCACCTGGGGGTACTCATCTCGAGGCCCTCAGACTATGCAGTGCCACTGATGCGATCCAAGACCAGCGACAAGATGATCCCAAGGTTTTATGGACCAGGCCGTATCCTGAGCAGCTGCTGTGGTGGTCATCGTGGAGTGAGAGCATGGGACTGACTCATGTGACGCTCCAAGGACAGACGAGTCTTCACTGGGGTCCAGCTTCCTGCGCCTAGACTGCAGCTCTGCACAAGTTGTTTGGCCATAGGAGAAACGGTCGTGCCCAACTGAGCCTGGTTTCTCTCGAGGTTTTTAAAATCTTCGCTTTCGCCAATTGGTGAAGTTTTTTCCTCGCCGCTGTCGCCACTGGCTTGCATGGTTCGGGATCTGTAGAGCTGCGCATGGATGGATTTGCTCTTCAGTGTTTGGACTCTCAGTAGTGATTATTAACCCACACTGACCTGAGCTAAACTGAACTGAACTTAATCTCTGAAAACTGAACTGACTCTGTTTCAATTCACTATAATCTTCCATGTGAAGCTGCTTTGACACAATCTACATTGTATAAGCGCTATACAAATAAAGATGAATTGAATTGAAAGCTTCTTTTATTTGTCGCATTGCCAAATTATTAGACTTGCTTGTTCTTTTTAGCTCATGATGACGTTTCATGCTTTTATTGGCATCTTATGAGTTTTATTTTGCTGCTGTTGTTGTCCATCCACCTATTTTTATGAGCATTTTGGATATGCACATAAAAAAATGATCGATGGGAACAAGATGCGCATCAGTTTTGAAAATGTGCATAAAAAACATATGCACATAACTGAGTCGGATAAACTTTTTATTCGATACAACAAGATGCGCATAAACTACAATGCAAACACTTTTACCGAACAAATTCCAGTATGCGCATTTAAAAAAGTCATGTGATTTTGTTATAAGAGATCATCTGATGATAACAATGTGTGTGAATGGACTAACCAGCAGGGTGAGCACATTGTAAAACATCTGAAATGTTGTTTTGGTCATTCTAAAACACCTTAACTGTTTCAGTATTAGTGTTATTATATTATTAATGACCTCTAGAACTGTCAAGAGTGTCTGTGCTCTGCATCTCACACACCACCACGTGTTCATTGCGTGTCGGCATTGTCTTCTGAAGCACAAGTCATTTATTAAATAAAGAAAAGATTCACGCAGCTTCTCCTACCCCAGCAGATACCAATTTTTACTGTTGATATTTTACTGTTGATTTTGTTCTCTTTGACTAGTTGAATGGAATTGCTGCTTTATTCTTTTATGCGATATTTTTGTTTTGCACATAAATTTAATTTGCATCTTTGGATGGAAACATAGCTAATGTTCAATCCTGGGTACTGTTTTGTACAGCACTTTGGCACAACACCTGTTGTTTTTGACCATGCTTTATAAATGAACTTGAACTTCAAACACTTTCAAGACAAGACCCTTTGCTGATGTCTGATCTTCAGACACACACACAAACCCACATATTTTGTGGAGAAACATGGGCAAAAGTCATAGGAAATCTGCTTAAGTACAAAAGTACATGCTAACTAAATAAATCTATAAATATAAAACCCAATGAGGGACCAGCGGGACACTGTGATGGACTAGTTAAAACTAGTGATTTTACTGATTAGCCTAAATCACACTCCTTTCAATTAATAAAAGGTGATATTCCAGCCGAATCTCGCGAGGGAATGTAACTATTTTACCTATTGTCAGAAAAGTGTCTAATTCCTACAATTTAGTTTGTATAAAACATATGGTTTTAAAGTTAGTTCATGTTAGTGAATACATTAACCAATATTATTACACAGCTGTCTGGAATACTCGATTCTGATTGGTTAGTCATGACATTCCAAGGTAAGTTATTCCCAGATAACAACCGCTGAATAACACAGTTTCATAAGGAAACTTTAAATCACCTTGACTGCCAGTGAAAACGCTCAAATCCATATACTGACATCCATGTTCATATGTATTTGCTTGTCTGTCACCAAGGTTTTTGACTGTTTGGCGCCATCTTGTGAATGAATAATATGTAGGTAAGATTAGTCTATGCTTTATTTAGCCAGTTTTGTTTCTGTTAGCTTTGCTTTTTGGCGCCATCTTGTGTCTGAATAATGCGCAGGCTAGTTTATACTCCATCAGCTGTTTTAATTTCTATCAGCTTTAGGTTTTTGGCTGTTTGGCGCCATCTTGTGTCTGAATAATGTGCAGGTTAGTGTATACTCCATCAGCTGTTTTCATTTCTATCAGCTTTAGGTTTTTGGCTGTTTGGCGCCATCTTGTGTCTGAATAATGTACAGGTTAGTGTATTCTCCATCAGCTGTTTTCGTTCCTGTCAGCTTTGTGTTTTTGATTGTTTGGTGCCATCTTGTATCTGAATAATGCACAGGTTAGTGTGTTCTCCATCAGCTGTTTTCATTTCTCTCAGCTTTGCATTTTTTACTGTTTGGTGCCATCTTGTATCTGAATAATGCACAGGTTAGTGTGTTCTCCATCAGCTGTTTTCATTTCTCTCAGCTTTGCATTTTTTGCTGTTTGGTGCCATCTTGTATCTGAATAATGTGCAGGTTAGTGTATACTCCATCAGCTGTTTTCGGTCCTGTCAGTTTTGTGTGTTTGACTGTTTGGCGCCGTCTTGTATTTGAATAATGTGCAGGTTAGTGTATACTCCATCAGCTGTTTTCGGTCCTGTCAGTTTTGTGTGTTTGACTGTTTGGCGCCGTCTTGTATTTGAATAATGTGCAGGTTAGTGTATACTCCATCAGCTGTTTTCGTTTCTGTCGGCTTTGCATTTAACTACAGAATTAATAAACTATTACAGCTCAGATCAATGTCGTGTGTCTAATTTTTATGTTTTGTCGCAAGTAGAAGACGTGTAATAAGCCAGATAAAGTACAATTCAGCAGGTTTCTATCGCAGAATAACTTAACTAATGAAACTATTTAAACGTCTGTTTAAAAATCTCCCATGATGCACCTTGTGAAGTGTCTGATTATCGCTCAGTCACTGAATCTAGAAGCTCAAATACGAGACGTTTGCTCACTATGACTATCATTTCCACATCGGCACACAATATCAGCTCAAGCACAGAAACCCCCTCTCAGTGTTTCCAGCATGTTCCTGCAATAGCAGCCCAAAAAAACAAGGAACATGTTCATTAAATGAAAGGAAATACATTGATTAAACACACTTCAGTGAAGTAACGTCTGCTGGTGAATGACAGAAACAACCCCAGAAAATGTTTAATCAAGCTTACTGAATGTACAACACCTAAACAGCAGCTGCTTTTCTGGCCTTCGGGTTGGCAGAGACTGGCACGGCTGTAATTGTGGACTTCCTCTGGAAACGGAGCGACTCAATCAAACGCTCGAAACGTCACTTCATATAAACTCACTTTTAAATGATACACATACATCAGCAGACATAATTAGCAGCGTGTTTCTGGCTTTAAATAGTCCTTAATTTGACATTCGATACAATATTTGGATGAAAATAAGGCCTTGGAAAATCCTGGTTTGGATGAATAGCTAATCTAATAATGATGAAATGGTGCATTAAAATCTAACTACATAAACACAAGGAAATCTCAGTGAATTCATCCTTTAACATTAGGAAGTAAAAATAGCTCTTTTTTTAATGAGTCTGTAACAGGGTGATCAGGAGAGCTTCAAAAGCAGCCGACGGAAATGTAAAACTATGAAAATATGAAACTAAAAATATAGTAATGTATAAATTGTTTTAATGTAATGCATTTTTGGAGACTTTATAACCTTTAATATCTAACAAACAACCAACTTCACAAAAAAAAAAAAATTTAATTAATTAATAAATTTAAATAAAATAAAAATTTAATTAAATTAAAAATATATATACCTTTAAAATAAAAAATAAAATAAAAATAAATAAATAAAAATATAATAAAATAAAATGTATATTAAATAAAATAAAAAAATAATATAAATAATTTAATTTAAAATTAAATATATAAAATGAAATAAAATTTAAAAAATATAAAATTAAAATTAAATTAAATTAAACTAAATAACAAAAATTGTAAAATTAAATAAAAATAAAATAAAAAAATATAAATTTTTAATTAAATTAAATAAAAATTAAATAAAGGAAAGAGGACAACATGGCGGCGCATTGATCGGACGTATCTATTCACGCTCCTGCAGCATTCGAGAAATTCGCTTTAAAACAGCCACAAACTCAACTAAAATATAACCAACAAACCACTATAACGTTAAATAACTCCAAGATAAAATGGCATCGCGTACAACAAAGAAGAAACACGGAAATCAAGAAGAAGCCGAGTCCGCCATTGGCCAGGCTAGCGCAACAAACGAAGCTAAAGAAACCAGCGCAAACATCGATAAAAACCAAAAGAGTCCCATAATGGATGCAATCGCAAGTATGAGAGAAGACTTCTCAATCAAATTTACGGAGATTTTCTCAGCCATACAGGAGGTAAAACAAGAGGTCAAAGACTTTTCAAACAGATTAACCACGGCAGAACAGCGCATCAGCGACACAGAAGATCGGATAACCGTGGCGCAAAATACTGTAGACAGTCTCCAGCAACAGGTGAAACTTTTAGGAGCTAAACTGGAAGATCAGGAAAATCGAAGTTGTCGCAATAACGTGCGTCTTACCGGTCTACCAGAAGGGGTGGAGGGCACAGATGCGACGGGATTTCTTGAAAGATGGCTACCTGAAGTACTGGGACAGAGCTCTTTTTCCAGCCCCATAATTATTGAAAGAGCACACCGCCTACAGGATCGCCGAGACCGAAATACTCCTAGAACACTCATCGCGCGTTTCTTGAATTCGAGGGATAAAGACAAAGTGCTGCAACATGTGCGGGCTAAAGGAAAGGTAACATACGATGAACACGAAGTTAAGTTTTTTCAAGATATCGCGAAAGAAACACATCTGAAGAGGCGAAAATTCTACGAAGTGAAGCAACAACTTAAAGACATGGACATTCGATATGGGACAGTCTTCCCTGCAAAGCTACGAGTCACTCACGCTGGACGTGACCGCATATTTGAGAGCCCAGCTGAGGTGGAAAAATACATCCGTAACATGAAAGATGCAAGTTGTTAATATTTCAGTCAGGACAATCGAATATAGAAGAAAACAAATGTTTAAAAGTGACTGATTGACCTTGAGATGTGACCAATGGACCTCTATACAGATATGGTCAGTGCTTATTATTTCAGTTTATTTATTTATTTATTTTTCCCTTTTTTATTTTTTATTTATTTATTTATTTATTTATTTATTTATTTATTTATTTATTTATTTATTTATTTATTTATTTTTTACCAGTCAGTTTGAATACAGATAAAGAAAAAACATTCACGCAATGACAATCAAGAACTTATTGTATCTGTGATTTGACCAGTGAAACTCAGTATATTTATGTTCAATTATTCTTATTTAATGTTTTTTTTTTTTTTCTCTCTCTGTTATTTGACCTCGAAACCTGCAGGATAGCATTAGACCTATTTTAAAAATCTGTATGATTTATATTGGATTTATCAGACGTTATTGTGTGCTGTTAATCAACTCCTAATATGCATGATCGTTTGTTTGTGGGAGCGTGAGATAGTAAACACACGTAATATTTGCGTTATGCTGATCCCTAAAATAGGATCAGTGACACAAAGTGTTGAATCTTCAGTCTTTGTGTTAACATGGGTAAAATGCTGGCGAGTTCAGGAAGCCAGTTTTAAAAGCATCCTAGGTTGTTTTCATTATTCATTGATTATAGGGCAAGTGGCATTTCATTTTAAACAGGCTAAGGCACAAACTTGTAATACTAATCAAACTATGCACTAGCATGGTAATGGGATCCAATTCAGAATTAAAAATAATATCATGGAATGTGAGAGGTCTAGGTAAACTAACTAAAATTAAGCAAATAATGACCAGAATAAAACAATTTAACCCTTCAATAGTATTTCTGCAAGAATGCCATATTTCGTCAAACAACATAACACCAATACAGAGACGCTGGAAAGGCCAAATTTATTCAGCTTTATTTTCTCCTAATGCTAGAGGAGTAATGATCTTAATACACAAGTCAATTCCATTCCAAATATTTAAGGTCTTACAGGATTCAGCTGGACGTTACATAATAATCCAAGGTTCTATTTATCATGAAAACATCATTCTGGCTAATGTGTATGGACCTAACACAGATTGTCCAAGTTTTTTTGAAAAAGTATTTCTTTTACTTTCATCTTTACCAGGAAAATTATTAATTGCAGGAGACTTTAACTGCACATTATCTCCTAACCTAGACCGTTCAACAGGTTTAGATACAACACACATACAGTCTAGAAGAAAGATATGGGACTTCATTAAAGAACTTAACTTATGTGACCCATGGCGAAGATTATACCCTACTAAAAGAACATATTCATGCTGTTCCACAGTGACAAAGGGCCACTCTCGTATTGATTATTTTTTAATCTCTAACAATCTTTTTCCCAGAGTAACATCATGTCAGTATGATCCTATTGTCATTTCAGATCATGGCCCAGTGTCCTTAGCTTATAAGTCAGTAAATAATTTTGAAGAAACTCATCGTTGGCGCTTACACCCAAAATGGTTACATGACTCAGATTTCTTAAAATTCATTGGAGTACAGATAGATATCTTCTTTGAAAATAACAAAAATGAAACATCAGCCAGTGTAAGATGGGAAGCATTCAAGGCATATATTCGAGGTCAGATAATTAGTTACACAAGTTCAAAAACAAATAAACTTCAATTGGAATTAAATTTATTAGAAAAAGAAATTAAGCTTGTAGAGGAAAAGGTATATACAGACACGTCAAATACTATTAACCATAAACTGCTTAAACTTAGGGCTCAATACAACAAACTCTCTGCAATAAAGGCTGAAAACAGCTTAATAAGATTGAAACAATATTTCTTTGAACACGGAGAAAAGGCCGGAAAATTATTAGCATGGCAAATAAAAAAACTGGAGACAGAAAAAGCCATTAATAGTATTCAAACACTAAATGGTGAACTAAAATCTAATCCTTTAGAGATAAACAATGCTTTCGTTCTATTTTATAAAGAGCTATATAAATCTGAGTCAGCACAATACATTGAAGACCAAGTCCAGTTTCTTAATAATATTCAACTGCCACGTATATCAGAAGATGATAAAAATTATTTAGACCAAATAATAGTAGAAAGTGAAATCTTAGAATCTATATCAAACCTAAAGAATGGCAAAACAGCAGGCCCTGATGGGCTACCAATTGACATGTATAAACTTTTCAAAGATAAATTGGTTGGTCCTCTTAAAGAAATGTATGTTGAATCATTTAAAAATGGATATTTACCACCCACATTAAGAAACGCCTTAATTACTTTAATTTTAAAACCTGATAAATCCCCTACCAAATGCGAGTCATACAGGCCAATTTCCCTACTTAATACAGACGCAAAGATCATCGCAAAAATTTTGGCATCAAGATTGGAAAAATGCCTCCCATCTATAATAGGTTTAGACCAAAATGGTTTTATCAAAAATGGTCAGGCTACTCATAATATCAGGCGAGTTTTAAACATTCTGTATGAAAAGAGGGAAGCCTCTGACACATGTATACTTTCACTCGACGCAGAAAAAGCTTTTGACAGGGTAGAGTGGAGTTACATGAATGACGTATTGACTTGTTTTGGTTTCGGAGATTCATTTCTTAATTGGGTAAAAATATTATACTTTAAACCAATAGCTGAAGTTAAAACTAATAATACAATATCAAGACCTTTTAATGTATACAGAGGCACACGGCAAGGATGCCCTTTGTCCCCAATGCTTTTTATTTTAGCACTAGAGCCCTTAGCAGTTGCAGTCAGAAACCACTCTATTATTAAGGGTATTACAATTAAAGACCAGGATCATCGAATAGCATTATATGCAGATGACTCTATTTTTTTCCTAACAAGACTTGAGAGGTCAGTACCAGCATTGTTAAAGTTGATTGATAGATTTGGAAAATTCTCTGGCTACAAAATCAACAACTCCAAATCATCCATTCTTTTTTTAAACACTCAAGAAAGAAATAAGCCACCAATTGAACACCCATTTACAAATGCAGTTAATGGCTTCAAATATTTAGGAATAATCATTACCCCTACAATTGACAGGCTAGTCCCTACTAATTACAATCCAGTCATAACTAAAGTTAACGAATCTGTAGATAGATGGTCCACGCTATCAGTCTCTCTGTTTGGCCGCATAAATATTATAAAGATGAATATACTTCCCAAATTTTTATATTTATTTAGCTCTATTCCACTTTCCCCTCCACTAGGTTTTTTTTCCAGTATGAAAAAAAAATTAACTAAATTCCTTTGGAACAATAGACGTGCAAGGCTCCGACTAACATTGCTATATCTTCCCTACGACAGAGGAGGTTTACGAGTGCCCAATTTGCAGTGGTACTATTGGTCTGCCCAACTAGCTAACGCCACCTATTGGTTTTCACCTCAACAACTGTCTTGGGTACAAATAGAATTAACGATAGCAAAAGAGATGGATATGGAGAGGTATTTGTACTCCGATTCATATAAAAATTTAAAAAGACCACTAAAAATCCATTTGTTAAAAACACCTTAACAGTATGGAATGATGCTCAGTGTTCATTAGGAAAAGTTCCAAATCTTTCTTATTTTTCCCCTATCTGGGGAAACAAAGATTTTAAACCAGCGAAAAATGATTTTGGCTTTAAACAGTGGGCATTAAAAGGTATCAGAAAGATAGGGGACTTATTCGAAGGAGGAACACTAATGTCCTTTAAAGACCTTAATGAAAAATTTGGAATCCCAACGACGCATTTTTTTAAATACTTACAAATTCGCAGCTATATTAATGTAAAGCAAAACTACTCATTAGCTAGACCTCTACAAACTGAATTAGAAAAAATTATGTTTTATCAGAATCCTACGACAAATTATATTTCATTGTTTTATAGCAAATTGGTCAATGGCTCTAAAGAAACATCAGAATCTAAGAAAGATTCTTGGTGTACAGATTTGCAAATTGACCTGACAGATTTAGAATGGAGCCAAATATGCGTTAAAGCCCAGAACTTGTCAATTAATACTAGATTTAAAATGATCCAATATAACTGGGCAATGCGCACCTACATCACACCTGAAAAACTAAACAAGTTTAACCCAAACATCCCAGATATATGTTTCAAATGCCAAAAACATAAAGGAACATTCTTTCATTGTATCTGGGAATGTGAGGTGATTAAGATTTTCTGGCAAAACGTAATCACATTAATTTCCTCAATTATTTTAAAACCAATTCCAGTTACACCTGAAATATGTGCTTTGGGTTTATTTCCTGTAAGTTTGTCATTACCAGGTTATCAAACTAAAATGATTGATATGTGTCTTGTTATTGCAAGACGTTTGATAGCACTCTATTGGAAAAATATAGAAAGTCCATCCATTGACCACTGGCTGAAAGATTTGACACATTACATTGCACTGGAAAGAATCACCTATTGTATAAAGGGCAAATTAAAGGAGTACCATAAAATTTGGGATCTGTTTATACAATTTTTGGAACATAACCACACAACGGCACAAGCAAATACCTCTCACGCTACAGGTTAATTGATTGATATGTGTAAATGTGAATTTTTATTTGTGTAATACAGTATATGTTTTTCTTTGCCTTAGCCTATGTATAATAATACATTTACCTGTTCAACTGAATCTGGATGCTTTGGGGGAGGGAGGGGGGAAGAGTTAAAATGTAAAAAAAAAAAAAAAAAAAAAAAGTGTATTTTCATGTTAATTTCAAGTGATTTTTCTATAATAAAAAAATGTTCAAAAAAAAAAAAAAATTAAATAAAAAATTTAATTAAATTAACTAAAAATTTAATTTTAAAAAGTAAAATAAAAATAAAATACAATAAATTTTGAAATATAAAATAAAAATAAAACAAATTATAATATAAAATAAAATAAAAATTAATTAAATTAAAAAAAATTAAATAAAAAATATATAAAATATAAAAAATTAATTAAATTAAATTATATTAAATTAAATTTAAAACTATAAAATTAAATTAAAATAAAAAATATAAAATTAAATTTAATAAAATAATAACAATATAAAATAAAACAAAATAAGAAGTGTTCAACTGGACAAAATGTGACTTTTCTAAATGTACAAACTAAGCTCTTGCAAAACAATTTATATCTCTAGCTACTTCTGAGCGAAACAAGACATTCAACAAGAAAAACTAATAGGTAAAACAATTTTTTTACACTAAGAAAGGATCACATGGTGCATATGAAATTGTGAAGTAAAATTAAAATAAATAAACATTAGAAAAAACCTACTGAATTAATCCTTCAAAACGAACAACTATAAGTAAAAATGGCATTTTAATTGTGCAACCAGATGATTAAAACTATTTTGATTTAACTTAATACAATTTTCAGTAACATTTTATTTTAGGGAGTCCTTGTGTTTGCTTACTATAGTAACTACACTGCAAAAAAAGCAAGAAGCATTTTCTAGACATGCAAAAAAAATATTGTCTTGTTTTAAGAAATAATATGCCAAAATTAATGTTTTCCTAAAACAAGCAAAATAATCTGCCAATGGGTTAAGCCAAATAATCTTATGTCAAAACGAAAAATAAGATTATTTTGCTTACGCCATTGGCAGACCATTTTGCCTGTCTTGTTTAGAAACAAGACAAAAACTCAAGACAAAAAGAAAAGCCTTTTTGCAGTGTACAATTAATTATGCATAATTACACTTAGCTAACCCTAAGCCTAAGCCACATTCAAACCATAAGCAAGTGCACGTAATCATATATTAATTACTCAGTAGTTAAATCATTAATTACACTCTAACCCAATTTTCTAACTTCTTGCAGGTCATTACTACTACCTACTTGTATTTTACAGTGAAATGGATCTTAAATGGGGTGGCATAAGAGCTCAGTGGTTAGCACTGTCACCTCACAGCAAAAAGGTTGCTGGTTCGAGTCCCAGTTGTCATTTCTGTGTGGAGTTTGTTTGTTCTCCCCGTGTTGGCATGGGTTTCCTCCGGGTGCTCCGGTTTCCCCCAGAGTCCAAAGACATGTGCTATAGGTGGAGTGTGTATGGGTGTTTTCCAGTACTTGGTTGTGGCTGAAAGAGCATCCACTGCGTAAAACATATGCTGGAATAGTTGGCGGTTCATTCTGCTGTGGCGACCCCTGATAAATAAGGGACTAAGCCGAAGGAAAATAAATGAATGAAGGATCTTAAAGGGATAGTTCACCCAAAAATGAAAATGACCATATCATTTACTCTCCCTCGTGTGGTTTTAAACCTTTATGAGTTTCTTTAATCTGTTGAAAAATGCTGTTGCTGCCACCCATTGACTTCCATAGTCTTTCCATATCCTACTATTCACTACCTGACAAAAGTCTTGTTGTCGATCCTAGTTGGCAGCAAATAATAACTTGACTTCTAGTTGACCATTGGGAAAAGTGTCAAAAGGTCGATTTTTCTGATGAATCATCTGTTGATCTGCATCCCAATCATCACAAATACTGCAGAAGACCTATTGGAACCCGCATGGAGCCAAGATTCTCATAGAAGTCAGTCAAGTTTGGTGAAGGAAAAATCATGGTTTGGGGTTACATTCAGTATGGAGGCGTGCGAGAGATCTGCAGAGTGGATGACAACATCAACAGCCTGAGGTATCAAGACATGTCTGCTGCCCATTACATTACAAACCACAGGAGAGGGCAAATTCTTCAGCAGGATAGCGCTCATTCTCATACTTCAGCCTCCACATCAAAGTTCCTGAAAGTAAAGAAGGTCAAGGTGCTCCAGGATTGGCCAGCCCAATCACCAGATATGAACGTTATAGAGCATGTCTGGGGTAATATGAAGGAGGCGGCGTTGAAGATGAATCCAAAGAATCTTGATGAACTCTGGGAGTCCTGCAAGAACGCTTTCTTTGCCATTCCAGATGACTTCATTAATAAGTGATTTGAGTCATTGCAGAGATGTATGGATGCAGTCCTCCAAGATCACAGGAGTCACACACAATATTCAATCTTTTTCCACTGCAGCATGACTTTATATTCTATACTGGACATTATTTCTGTTCAGTGACAAGACTTTTGTCTAAGCAAAGTCAGACCTTACTGTCCTAATGAAATCATTAAAAATCAAGTCATGATCATATTTTATTTAGGTAAAATAAGCGTAATCTAGAGGCCTTTGCCTTTCATATAAGCCACTTCTGACACCAAATGATCAACTAGAAGTCAAGTTATTATTGGTTGTTCCTAAAACTTGAATAGGCGACAAGACTTTTGTCAGGTAGTGTAGAAGTCAATGGGTGTCATCTGCTAGCATTGTTCAAAATATCTTCTTTTGTGTTCAACAGAAGAAAGCAATTCAAATAGATTTAAGAACTGACAGAATTGTCATTGTATGTTGAAGAATCCCTTTAATGCAAAGCAAAAAGACTCTAGGAACTGACCATATGGTGCTAACCATCTCTATATGGAAAATAAAAGGCAAATCATTTTAGAAGAGAAACCAGTTTTAACATGCACTAATGAATCACTAACAATGAGACCATGCAAGAACCCAAAATCAGCGGCTTCACTATGACAATCTCATGCTACACTACTCTATATCTGACCCAAAATCTGCTGAGCGACCTTGAAAAGAGACAATAGCGGTTGAACAGAAGTTCTTCATTTGCAGTTTACTTTTGTTTTAAGGGGTCACCGCACGAACACTGCATAAAAAGGAATCAAAACTCTACATTGCAACCCTCCGAACGCACCACACCAGAGAAAAACCACGTTACCCTGCTCACAATGAAACAATTCCACTCTTATATGTTATATCGCATGCAATAATGGAGATAATAGTCGAAGAACAATGATCTCCCGCTTGCAAGCGTCACGGACGGGGTCACCGAACTTCCACAGCAACACATTAAAGAGAAGGAAAAGCATCAGACTCGGAGACTCCAGCGTTTCTCCATCTCTCAGGTTTCACTCTAGATGAGGAGCAAGAGTCCTAATGATCCTCCGCATGACATTACATGGCGCTGGTTTTCTGCTGATATTGATGAGGGCGAGTGCTGTTCAAAGAGGACTGATGCCAAAGCTTCTGTCTGCATTCTGGTTAATGACTCGAGCTGATTGACTGTGGCGTGCAAAATTACCCTGCTCGTTACGCATCGCTGGCTCATTTAAAGTAAAGGCTAAATGGTAAAACGCTACTGATGAGGGAAAATGGTTAAACCTTGTATACGAATAAAAAAGTACTTGTAAGCAAAACATTGTACATATGAAATTATAATAAGATAATTTGAGTTGGGAATCAAGAGTGAGTTCTCTTTCTGAAATGTTTCCATTTTATCCAATTGTTAAAAGGGAGTCATTTTGAGGATGTTCAGATATTTTCAATAAGTATGTTACCCATGCTCCTATACAGTGTGGCGTACCTCAGGGCTCAATTTTGGGTCTTTTCTGTTTGCATATACAGTTGAAGTCTGAATTATTAGCCCCCCTGTTTATTTTTTCCCCGTTTCCACATTTCTAATCATAATAGTTTTAATAACTCATCTCTAATAATGGTTTTATTTTATCTTTGCCATGATGACAGTAAATAATATTTGACTAGATATTTTTCAAGACACTTCTATACAGCTTAAAGTGACATTTAAAGGCTTAACTAGGTTAATCAGCTTAACTAGACAGGTTAGGGTAATTAGGCAACTTACTGTATAACGGTGGTTTGTTCTGTAGACTATCGAAAAACAAATTAGCCTAAAGGGGCTACTAATTTTGCCCTTAAAACGATGTTTTAAAAATTAAAAACTGTTTTTATTCTCGTCGAAATAAAACAAATAAGACTTTCTCTAGAAGAAAAAATATTATCAGACATACTGTGAATATTTCCTTGCTCTGTTAAACATCATTTGGGAAATATTTAAAAAAGAGACAAAAATTCAAAAGGTGGCTAATAATTCTGACTTCAACTGTATATATGCTTTCACTTGGTCATATTATTCAGAAACGGATATTATTTATCATACGACATCTATGCCGATGATACTCAACTCTACTTTAAAGGTGCAGTATGTAAGTTTGACACCCAGTGGTTGAACTAGGTATTGCACTCCTGGATCATAATAAAAGTACGCTGGGATGCCAGATTGAGTACAGGAGTACGGAGTGTTCTAAATAAAAGCAACGACACGCGATAGAGGGAATATTTTCCATATTAAAAGGAGTTTTTGTCCTAACCAACACCTCGAATTGATATATTAGAAATGGCTTCTATTTCTCTCAGCTGAACAACAGAAACCTATGACAGCTAGATCACCTCAGGTAAGCCTTGTGTGCTTTATTCAGTGCTAAATGCTAACAATGCTAGTTTGAATGCATTTTACATGGCATTTGTTGCCATATACTGAAAGCAGAAAGTTCACCTCAGATCTTGAAAATACAATAAACCGTCTGAAATTGAACTTTAGAACTAAACACATATGAGTGATTCAGCATCTACATTGATGTTAAAGTGGGTTAACATGTATTAAACAGATTCTAAACCTTACCATTTCGTGAGCGAGTGCATATTCTGTGCTTCTGAAAGGCTGTATTTACATTTCTGCCGTGTCTCGTCTGGTGCAAACAGCCAAATATCTGATCACTGCCTCTCTCGTCACAGCGTGTTGTTAGGACACGCGGTTACAATGTAACCTGCTCACCTAATGTTTACGTTCGTAATATTTATGTAATTTGCTAATTAATAACCTCATGTGGAACTGCATCTGTCTCCCATACTGTTCTTTTTGGTCACGGACGCATGCTTTCAGAGACTTTCTGAATGAATGAATGAAATACGCTGTTTTCCAACAAGGCAACCCAGGGTGCTGAAATATAATTGGCTAAACTGGCATCGTGCATATGAAATTTATCTAAACAAAGACAGAGTTCCGGCACGGAAAAAACATTTTCAAAGCAGAATATCTGACTTCAGCATTGTTTTTCAGTTAAACAAGTATGTTCACTTGGGATGTTTCTTAAATATCTGCCCACATATTATGGTATTTTTATGCTTTAGAAAAATCAAAAACTTACATACAGCACCTTTAATATAAAAAAATCTGCTTGTTTTTTTACAATGCTCCAAGATCAGCTGCTTTTCTCTGGTCTTCATGTGTGTAACAAAACTAAAGATGACCAGGCTTTCTCAGTGGGTGCTCTGAAAAAGCATCCATCACAATATTAGATCTTACCCTTCTGTTTCAACTTTTCTCTAAAAGCTCATCTCATCAACTGAATTGAAATTGAATCTACATTACTTATAATATAGTTAAAAGCTGTCTCTGATGTTTTTTATACAGTGTGTTAATTTTCGGTTACACTTTATTTTGATGGTCTGTTTGTTGAATTTAAGTTACATTGCATCTACATGCCAACTAATTCTCATTAGATTATAAGTAGACTGTTACATTCTGTTTACACTAATGCGTTTTTGTTTTAAAACGCATATGTTTTGCTACGGTTACGCCATCCGTGCACACTACGCTGGAATTTTCGAGCGCCGAAAACAGAGCGTTTTGAAAACGCTGGAGAGGTCGTTTTCATTCTAAAACGCTGCTGCTCCATCTCAGTGTGGATGGGGGAAAACGGAGACATCTGAAAACGGAGGCGTGGCTGCTGAGATTTGCTACCTGATTGGGGCTTTTGGGTCGTTGCGTATCCTTCCCTTATTCGTCAAGCCCCTATCACATAACTATAACGCTACCGGATGACGGCAGACCAGCCTTCACTGTAAACAACAACATGGACACAGAAATGGGAGCGTTGTTTGCACTATTGTCCGTTTTAGGCGCCATTGTGCAGTTAAACTCTGCCTTTTTTACTACAGCAGCTGCATATATTCGCAAGAGGCAAGCTATTGTTCGAGCACTCGCTAATCGCTCGCGTTCATCGTTCAACCAGCGTTTGTTGACTAACAATAACCAAATGCCGAGCGAGACACATGCTTCCTGTTTATACTTGAATGCGCATGCCCAGAGTGCGCGGATGGTCACGTGATATACATTTTTGGTGGAGTAGTGTGGACGGAGATATGTTTAGAAACGCTAGATGAAACGCTAGTATTGACGTGGATCGTTTTTGATCTAAAACGCCGTTTCAAAACGAAAACGCAATAGTGTAAACGGGACCTTAGGTTGGGGTTAGGGTTAGTGTAAGTTCACATGTACTTGCTAAAGTTTCTTATAGTCAGTTAAATGTCTGTTTAGCAGCAGAATCAACAGATATTAAGCAGACATTCTACTAATACTCAAATGGACCATCAAAATAAAGCGTTACCAATTTAACTTTATTTTTATCATTTTGTGTTGTTCTTATTTTGTTTTTACATCTCTGCACAGCACCTTTTAATTGTGCTTCAAAAATGTATCAACTAAACTTATAATTCCACACATACTACAGCTGCACATAAATCTGCACACAAATCCAAACTCGTTGGATTCATCTTTTTATTATTACAACCTTTATTTGACCAGGAAAGACACATTGAGATTAAACATCTCTGTTACAAGAGCGTCCTGGCCAAGATTAGGCAGTACACATGTCACATGGGTCTAACAAACCACAAACAAAAAAACAATTAACATGAATGACACTGACAAACTATTCAAAACATCTACAAGCCTGAGTTTCAACTTCTAAATCATTTATAGCCTTTTTAAAAGTATTTAGTGAAATCAACTCTTTAAACTGCAACTTTGTTTGCAGATTATTCCATGCAACAGGTGCTGCGTATTTAAAAGCCTTTTTTTCCCATCACAGTCCGCACTTTAAAAAATAAATCCATAAAATTTACGGTAAAAAACAGGCAGCTGTGGTTGCCAGTATTTAACCGTTAAAAGTACGGTACAAACCGTCAAGTAATTTCTCAGTTTTACAGTATACCATATATCTTTAATTTATAGAGGTAATATGTTTGAATATTGATTAGCAACATCTACACATCTTTTGTTACACAGATAGACACGTTAACACAGCCATATGCAGGTGGAGATGAGAAAGTTCATACATAATGAACCAATGCTCATCACAACTTTTCCCACAAGCAGAAGAGTGTATCAGTGTATAAAGGTGTTCAGTGTCATTCACACAGCTACTAAACACCAATATGGTAACACACATGAAATAAACATTGTTTATCAATATTGGATGTAACATGAATCTCTAATGTACATAACTGATGGGGAAACAACTAAAAGATACATAGTAATGTCAACAAAAAGCATAAAAAGTGATGTGTCATACAGGGAACTCTGGGAAAGACAATTTACGGTTATTCGCCGTATATATTAAGGAAACATACTGTTAACCAGGTTAGGGATTTTTACTGTAGCAGTTTTACAGTTTTTTACCGTTGAAATCACAGGCATTTTTTACAGTGCGCACTTTGGGAACAGACAGTAAATAAATATCCTGTGACCGAAGGCCATAGTTAAGGACAGGCTTTTTACAAATGTAATTCTGTAGATATGATGGGAGTAAACCCAGTATAGATTTGTAAACAAATATATGCCAATGCTTGAGCCTATGAATGGACAAAGCAGACCAACCTACCCTAGTATACAGCACACAATGATGAGTAAGGGATTTAAAATTAGTTATAAAACTTAGGGCCAATCCCAATTCTACCCCTTAGCCCTTCCCCTTACCCCACATTTTGCACGTTCATGTGAAGGGGTAGTGGTGTCCCAATTCTCTTTAGCTTGAAGGCGTAGGGCTAAGGGGAAGGGGTACACACCCCTTTGAACGAAGATTTTTCAGGACCACACTTGAAACCAAGGGGTAAGAAAATTTCCCAGAAGTTTCGCTGTACCCGGAAGTAAGGAGAGCCACAAATTAGTATTTTTTGTCATTATTACCAATTTTTACAACAAACAAACACATTTTAATATATTCATAACCGCGTTCATGTTTTACTGTCATGCTTTTATAAAAAACGCTAAATTTTGCGATCTATAATCCCTAATAATAAGTCCTGTACAGCAGTCCCACAACATTCTGACACTCGATGACACTCGAACACCCTGTCAGAACAGTCTAGTGGCTGAGAATGAGCTTTTTACAGTGTCTGCTATAATGTTAATGTTGTTTTTGGTGTGTTTACATAGATGCATAAGGCCACGGTGTAAATGCAAAGTATCTTATTGCCACATTAGATCGTTATGATAACATTAATATATGCCTTCAGTGATTTCCTGAAGATAAATACTAAAAATAACCCAACTGGAATAACTACAGCAGTCTCGATCGTCTGATCTCACATGAAGCAAGAGATCGCGATGACATATGATGACGTGTGCAGGTGCTGTAGTGCTGTCCCAATTCTTAGGGGTAAATTTTGAAGCCCTTCCCCTCCACACTCGTTTTTAAGGGCCAAGGGGTAGGGGTACAAAAAAAGAATTGGGATTGGGCCTTAGTGCACCATGGTAAACAGTATCCAATGCATGCAGACTTTGAGATTAAGCATTCAGAGATAACATCACCGTAGTCCAATATCGACATAAATGTTGCATCAACCAGCTTCTTTTTAGCATTAAAAGAAAGACAGTTCTCAATTCAAAAATAGAAACCTAAAATCACTTTTCATTTTTTCACCAATTGCTGAATGTGAGAACTAAAAGAAAGTGTATCATCAATTAAAATTCCAAGATATTTGTACTGGGACACCAATTCAATCTCTTTACCATGAGTAGTAGAAATAGAACCTAGCTTCTGCTTTTGCTTTGAATTTGAAAATAGCATAAGTTTTGTTTTATCGGCATTTAAACTAGTTTTAAGTAGTAAATTATGTTGAAGTACATTAAAAGCAATCTGTAGTTGAATCTTCAATGCCTTTTCCTTCTTCTTACCCCAGACATGCTCAATAATGTTCATATCTGGTGACTGGGATGGCCAATCCTGGAGCACTTTGACCTTCTTTGCTTTTAGGAACTTTGATGTGGAGGCTGAAGTATGAGGAGCGCTATCCTGCTGAAGAATTTGCCCTCTCCTGTGGTTTGTAATGTAATAGGCAGCACGAATGTCTTGATACCTCAGACTGTTGATGTTGCCATCCACTCTGCAGAGCTCTCGACACGCCCCCATACTGAATGTAACCCCAAACCATGATTTTTCCTTCACCAAACTTGACTGATCACTGTGAGAATCTTGGGTCCATGCGGGTTCCAATAGGTTTCTGCAGTATTTGTGTGAGGATTCATTAGAAAAATCGACCTTCTGCCACTTTTACAAATGATCAACTAGAAGTCAAGTTATTATTTGTTGCTCTTACAACTGGGATCGATGACAAGACTTTTGTCAGGTAGTGTATAGGAACAAGTTACTGTCCTCATAAATGGATTATCGATGACGTAACGTATCATGTTCATGTCCCTCGTTATGAAAAAGTCAAACTTGAACAAATCAGAGATGTTGAAAAAGTAGCACACATATCATACCTGAATCCAGCAGGTCTTCGTCATCGATGGTTTTCAGGACTTTAGATTTGTAGTCTCTGAACTGCATGTACTTGAAGAGTCGCTTTATTTTTTTCTGATGTAAGAAATAAATAAAAAAAAGACTTCATGTTTAAGTAATCTCAAAACATACAAGAAATTCTTTTTAGAGATGGATGTAGCATTTGATATAGAAATATATAATGGATACAGCATTTTGCTCAATTCAATTCTAATTAGATTCTTAAAGTCTGCATGAACCAGAAGTTGCTGAGACTTTAATTTCAGTATGTTGATGGGGGTGGGGCTCTCTTTTTGCATATCATTCCCTCATATTGTATCTTTGTATTGTGGCTGAAGCGTCAACCTGACATCATCAGAGAAGGAGCCAATCCAAACGCTGAAGCAGATGCTCAGACTTTGATTGAAGATAAACAAAGAAAACTTTTCAGTGGATTATCTTGAACAGATAAACTGTTCACCTAAATTAAAACGATGTGCGCTAGCAACATAGAAAAATAGCAACAAAACAGCACCTTAATATTTTGATTTCACCTCAAAACTCTACAAATACGGTTGAAGTCAGAATTATTAGCCCTCCTGAATTATCAAGCCCCCTGTATATTTATTTCCCCCATTTTCTGTTTAACACAAAGATGTTTTTCTTCTTCTAGATTTTATTTCTAAACAGAATGACGTGGTGACGCAGTGGGTAGCGATGTGTGCAAGAAGGTTGCAGGTTCAAGCGTCGAATGGGCCAGCTGGCATTTCAGTGTGGAGTTTGCATGTTCTCCCCTGCGTGGGATTCCTCCGGGGGCTCCGGTTTCCCCCACAAGTCCAAAGACATGTGGTATAGGTGAATTGGGTAAGCTAAATTGTCCGTAGTGTATGTGTGTGAATGAGTGTGTATGCGTGTTTCCCAGTGATGGGTTGCAGCTGGAAGGGCATATGCTGGATAAGTTGGCAGTTCATTCCGCTGTGGCGACCCCAGATTAATAAAGGGACTAAGCCACAAAGAAAATGAATGAATGAATGTTTCTAAACATAATAGTTTTAATAACTCATTTCTAATAACTGATTTATTTTATCTTTGCCATGATGACAGCACATAATATCTGACTAGATAATATTCAAGACACTAGTATTCAGCCTAAAGTGACATTAAGGGTGCTTTCACACCTGTTTTGTCCCGAAACAGGGATTAAATTTGTTACACTGTTGCACTTTGCTCTTGGTGCGGTTCGCTTTCACACAGCAAAGTTTCTAAAAGGACCAAAAGAGCTAAAACAACTCACATGCGAGTAAACTCTCCTCACATTGGTCAGAGTTTCACGGTTTATTTTGCAGAGTCCCGCTCAGCTGTCATGCGTCCTTATTTTAATTTATGGCAATGAGCAACACGACATTATAAGCAGAAAGCTGCAATTTAATTTTGAATGGTGACACCCACAGACATCGTCACCAAATATAAATCAGGGGTAAGACTTTCTAGCTCTTGGCTAGAATTATGCATTACAGACTTTACATTATAGAGAGAAATAACAGATAAACCAAGACTGCTGTTGGTCAAATTTTCCTAATGGATAAACAGCTCTCGTTAATAGTTAACATGCTTTCACTTTCGTATTTGACATGAAGCGCACATTTACCAGTAGGAATGACATCTCGCCCTACTCATAATTCTCTCTTCATATATGCTCATTACATATCCATAATACACTGTGATATAGCCTGGCTCGGATCGTTTTGCTTTCTCGCTACAATCGATCCGCTCCAGAGTTTGTTTCAATCGAGCCGAGACCACCTCATTCAGGCGATCTCGGACCGACTGACTTGGCACGGATCCGAGCGTGATTGCTGGATTCACATATGCCAAACAAACCGCGCCAACTGGGGAAACGAGACAGGTTCTGAAACAAAAGTCTAGGTGTGAAAGCACCTTTAAAGGCTTAACTAGGTTAATTAGGTTAGAGTAAATAGGCAAGTCATTGTTTAATGATGGTTTGTTCTGTAGACTATCAAAAATAAAATCTTGCTTAAGAGGGCTAATCATTTTGACCTTAAAATGGTTCATAAAAAAATTAAAAATGCTTTTATTCTAGCCCAGTGGTCGGGAACCTATGGCTCGCGAGCCACTGGTGGCTCTTTGACCAAAAATAGGTGGCTCTCCAGCTGTGTCCCTTCAATAAAATTCTAGTTTAAAAAATGATAATCGTCACTAGTAATCAGTTTCCTATTGAAAATACATTTACAATTCCCTCGTTATTGTAATTTTATTTTGTAGGAACAAGATTAAAACTCGACGTTTCAAACAATGCGTGTGTGCGGCGCAGTGAATAACTTACGTTTCTATGGTAACCGCGCGAGCACGCACGTAAATTCAAACAACGTTGATGAGTAGTGATGATGGCAAAAAAAAAATTCTGAGGAACATCGAAAGTTTCAAAATGAGTGGGCAGAAATTATTGACGGCTCTGCTGCTTTGCCCTGTCTGATCTGCACCAAACGCATTTCCTCTTGTAAAACATCAAATGTTATGGGACATTTTGAAAACCACCATGCAGCTTTTGCGGCAAAGAACCAGCCGAGTGAAAGCCGAAAGAAGGTGTGTGAGGAGCTCCAGCATAAACAGATCATTGGAGCTCGCAAGGCAAAGGAAACTTTCACAAATGGCGAAGAAGTCATTTATGCTGCTAAGTATGGCAAATAAACTGTTCGCGGCAGTGCTTAATCTGAGCTTTAATTTGAATCTTGTTCCGAGAAATGTCAGATATTCGTGTATTGTGTTTTGGTGTTTTCTTTCGCAAATTAAACGAAATGACTCGGATTCGTTCATCTCGATGAACGAGACTCAAAGGTCAGAGTCAGTAAAATGATCCGAACTTCCCATGAGTCCGAGAGAAAAACGGCGAGCAAAGCTGTGTCGAGTCGAGTAGTCACATAAAAGTAGTCACTTTTGACCAATCAGCTTTCTTATGTTTACAATCACGCTCATTGGTTGGTGATTATTATTTCGCATGCAGTGAGCAGCGAAAATAAATAATGGCATAGTGGCCTACTAAATAACATCTGTATTTTCAAAATGCCAGAGGCAGTCAAGCTGTATTTATATTTTTTAAACCACGAGGAAATCTGAAAATGAGCCGGATCAAGAGAAGATGAAACTGCGCGAATGGATCAGGAGACAGCAGCAAAACGATCTCAAGTCAGCCATAAAACATGACGGAAGAGGTAACTGGGCTCCTCTGGAAGTTTAGACTGAGTGAGTTGCAGTTGTGTTAGTAAACTGATTAGTGATGTTTCATGCTTTTTTCGCTATAACCGCTGAGTAAGGTCAGGTTCCGATGTCCTGACATTTTATACTACCCATCAGATTATGCTACCAACAAATATATATATATATATATATTATAGATAGATATATAAAGTCACGTGGCTCTTTAAAAAATACATTTGCCAAAAAAAACCAAAAATGGCTCTTTGCTGAAAAAAGGTTCCCGACCCCTGTTCTAGCCGAAATAAAACAAATAAGACTTTCTCCAGAAGAAAAAATATTATAGGAAATACTGTGAAAAATCCTTGCTTAAACATAATTTGGGAAATATTTAAAAAAGAAACTAAAACTTACAGGAGGGCTAATCATTTTGACTTCAACTCTATATCAATACGTTTTCTAACATTGGCCTGCTCTGATTCTAGTTTTTAACACAGCAGAAAAAGCTGTAAAACTGTTGAATGAGCCGAGCAGTAGTCCACAGCTGATGATTTGCGTCTGGTGTGTGCACTTACCTTGTCTTTCCTCATCAGGAAGATGATCTCCTCTGGTGAAATGACCCGAGCTCCTCTCAGGAGAGCCACTTCTGCAGCTTGATGAAGCTGTAACACACAGACACACAACACCACAGTCAGAGACTCACAAATGCAGACAGGAGTGGGGTTTATAAGCACACACATACAGAAAGATCCCCACTCATGATTGCGAAGCGCTTTGGGTGTATGGCCATACACAATAATAATGCGTTATATAAATACACATTACTTACTTACTTACAAAACAAACATACACAAACAGAGATATTGACAGACAGAGAAAAGCACAGACACACAGACAGACAGACACACAAACATACACAGTCAGAAAGACAAACACATACAGACAAACACACACTCAAGCACACACCAACACATACAGACTGACAAATTCAAAAAAACACACAGACAGAAAGAGACACACAAACAGCCACACACACAGTAGAAGAAAAAAAACACAGACACACAGCAGCACACACAGACCTTGAGAAAAGCGATAAGGGTTTATTTTGAGAGCAGGAGTCATTTACGAGCATCAAGAGGTTTTTAAGCAATAATGTTGAACTTTTCTTCTGTTATTCTGAGCTATTTCTGTTCTCAACACTCAAATAAAGCAGCAAACGTCCTTCTGTGTGATGTAAACACTGAGAAAGGCATCAAAACACAGATAAAAATGATCCGGCCGCAGCAAAATAGCATGTGATGGGCTGATCTGAATATGAAAAACATTCAGATGACAATAGCATGAATCACTGCATGGATGTGTGTTTTTCTGTTTTCTTGGTGTCATTTAAAGAAGACAGAGACCATCATTTCTGTCATTCTCATCATATTTATAATAATAAAAAACCACTTTTAATTATATATAGTTCTGTGTTCCTGACATATCAATATAGCAACAACAATAACATTAATAATAATAATATTTTAATAACGATTAATATTAATAATAATAATAATAATAATAATAATAATAATAATAATTATTATTATTATTATTATTATTATTATATTTTAAGAACTAAAATAATATTATTATTATTTCAGGAAACAATTATATAATAATAACAATTATCATTATTAGTAGCAACAGTGTTAATATTAACAACAACAAAAAATTATATACATAT